>JARFJB010000036.1:1970000-2170000 GCA_036346205.1 Vesta saturnalis | reverse complement strand
ATACAAACGCAATAATTTATTAATTACTCATATTAGAAACAAAACATACACGATAGAATTTTGAACAAATAATCTTGACCACTTACGGCACTATTAAAGCATACATATGTACAATTATTGACAGAATTAATGATAGTCGAATAGTTAAACTTGTAGCATAAGCAACAAATATACCGCTCACTTAGTCACTTCGTTAACCCTCGTTTTCTAAAAGAAGGCAACGGCGTTATATTCGTACCAATGTCAATTCATGAATAAGCGTGTCTTCGTTAATATTATTACCCGGATCTGATGAGACAATAATAAAAAATTATTTCTCTTAAAGTTGAAAACACTTATAACATTAATATGGTTAAAAAATATACTCCAATGGTTGAATCAAAAGATGTATTTTTTTTTTATTTACATAAGTATCGGTGAAAACCAATTCAATTCTAAACCGAATAATTCAAATTGATTAACCCATAACAGTCCGAATTATTTTTTTTTTTATATAACGACTATTTTTTGTTGAAATATATGACTCTAGGCTTATGCTAATATATTTTCTATACATACAGAAATATCTTTCAGATTTGCAGAAATTTGCAGAAATATAGTGTTACCATATGGTAACGATAGGCTTTAAATAAGGTAACATAAGTATATTTAGAAATAACCATTATTATTCAGTAAATTTTAAGAGCTTACAAATAGATATAAAAATAAACAGGTTTTTCTTTGAGCCCATAACAAAGAGAGTAAAATACGACAGATAACAACGTAAACGCCATTACGGAGAGTGATAAATCAAGTTACAGTCAACGCACAGACCAACGGCACACTTATTACACATTGTACGTCGACTAGAGGAACAGCCTTCTCCTATACAACGTTGTCTTTTGTTATTCGGAATTCAGATGGGGAGGTGTCCTTTTCCATCATACCTTACATCATCGCCTACTCTGTTCAACGTTAGGCTGGTTTTGGATATTGCTGGACGACCCGGACCTTTAGGAGATATTCCATAGTGCTGTAGGTATGACATTACAATCTCCCACCTGAACTCAAGTTGACATAAACTGTCTCCCGATTTTTTATGAATTATCCAGGCATTTTCAATTGAAACGTCAATAAGCCAGCTGAATACACACCACCACCACTTCTTGCTCCGCATCGAAATTCTATACCGCGAAATATTTTGATCCATAAGATCTGTGCCTCTCATCCCATTGTTATATTTATGAATAAGGTTTGGATTATTCACTTGCATGTATTTTTTTTCTACTCACGAGTATCTCTTCACTTGGCTAATGGGAGCTACTCCACAGGAGGTAGATGCCATAGTAGCAACATTATTATCTAGCAAAGTTACAAATGTAATGCCGCAATTTTTAGTCAATTATTGAGGCAAAATCTCCCTTCTTAGCATTCTTTGAGATGCTTTTTTTATTAGGTAATGGGATATTTTTTGGAATCCTGTTGGTTCTGATTGTGACGGTTGCCCCGTATCCTTGTTCTTTCAAATGAACTAGCAGATTCACATCTGTGAATAAATTGTCCATATAAAGCTTATACGGCATATTTTTCTTATTTTCTGGAAACTCCCTGAGCATCTGCAGTAATGGCGAGGTAGCCTTTCCGAAAGTAATATCATCCTCTTCGTTTGAGTTTGGCCGTTCGCCTTGATATAAGTCAAAGTTAACGAGCTATCCGGAGGTTGTATTTAGGGACCACATTTTGAACCCAAATCTTATGAGCTTCCCTCGAATAAATTTTTTTACATCCATGATGGCCGTAGTAGCGTACCATGGACTCGTCGTAATCCAGACTCTGTTCTGGAATGAAGTGCATCTGGAAATTATGTTTTCATTTGTCCATAAGTGGACGTAGTTTTCACATTTTGTCGACGTTACTGGGGTTGGCATTGTCAGAAAAATGCAAACATTGCATGATTTGGAAAAATCGATTTCTTCTCATAGAATCAGCCACCATATTGTTATGCATATCGTGTTTGGAATTCCAATAAAATCTTTTTCCTGGTAATTTGTTGTATCCGCTCAGAATAAGGATGGCCAATGTACATTTTAACACTTCCTCGGTGAGTTTGGGATCGGGCGAGTTCCGAAAAGCTGCATATTTAGTTGATTCGTTGATAATGAAAGAAAAAGTTTGAATAATTTCGCTGGCGTCTTATTTACATATTCGGAATAATCTGGGATTGGGAAATCTCGACAGCAGTTATTCTCGATATTACCTTCAATCCATGAGAAAGATCTATTTTTCCTTTTTTCTTTTTTCCTGGTTTCTCTCTTTTTCTTCTGTTTTTGTTGTGCGTCAACAGTATTCTGGGTTTCAGCCTAGCGTTACCATACGGTCACACAAAAAAACATCCTAACCTAACTGTTGCATCTAAATGATAATTGTTTCCAATACGTTATAGTTACGTACGTTCATATGTTAGATATATAATATAACAACTTCAGTAACACACAATATCAATAAATAAATGATTTAGTGCTTACACGAAATTAGGTTCCATGTTTTTATACACTTCACTAACGACCACTTTTTACACCAGAGAAATTCTGAGATACAATTGAATACAATGAACAGCACCATTCAAGCAAGGCTAATATGGGTTAAAACCAAAGTGCAACATATAGGTATCGTATTGTACTGTGATATATTATTTTAGTTTAAATACACTATTATCAAATGAAAATTGACACATTACAACAAAAAAATTGTGTCGCGAGTATTGACCTAACCACACTCTAATATCTTCCCTAGGGGCATGTTTATAAATATAAATTCCTTTTTTGGCTGAGGTATTTTCCCCTAAGACGGCTGCGAAGGCTTTTTCGGCTACCCCTATTCCAATCTTCCCCCGAAGATAACCGATTCTACCCGAACATTGACGAGTGCGTCAGCGCACAAAACCCAAGGCCAGCATCATTCTCGGTTCTCGTGCGTTTCGCCCTTCAAAGTGTAACCATCATCGAGTGAGCATTATTATAATGTATTCTCCTGTTTATGAGCCAACATCAGCGGACATTAGAGATTTTACCGACTTGTTAAAAAACTATTACAACATAACCGTTCAAGATGATGATGGAAACGATGACGTGATGAGCTGAATGTATCTCACATCCAAGGTGATGGTGATGATTTACAGAAGAGGAAGAAGAACGATGAGGTAGAGGAGAAAGACGAGTCTCAAAACCATGATGATGATAGCGACGAATCGCGGTTCAAGAAGAAGAAGAAGACCGGTAAAGAATGTAATTAAATGTATTGTTTATAATAATAATATATTTTCAAACGCTAAGCTTTCCTTCAATTTTGTTAATAAACTTGTTTTTCCTAACGGTGTTTGAACCTGCACTGACAATGCTGCAGTTAATGCGTAAGTGCGGTTAGATGGGTAGCTACAATGAGTGTGGGATTGGCTTTCTTTTGCACTCTGAGCGTTCAATCATACTGCTGTTTTTTTAATTGTGAGCTGATCTTGTATGGTTAAGTTAAATCAGTTTTTGTATTTAACTGATTTGATTAATTTGATTTGAGTAATTGATCTGTATGTTTGAGAAAGGGATGAGGGAGAGACGAACACGATCAACCTCTATTGCAGAAAACATTCATTAGCCTTAACACTACTATATTTCACCACAAACAACCTTAATTAGTCTGAGAAATATACCGGTAGGTGGCGCCGCCTCTATTACATAAAACATTCGCTAGGTTAAAAATATAACGCTAGATGGTTCTACCTTTATTAAAGAAAATATTCATTAGGTCATACACAACTAGATGACGAGACAAATTCAAATTTCCCAACAAGCGCCACGACAGGAGGGCGCAGGCCCTAGCACAATTTCCTTGTGTTTTATCTTATAAGCTAGCAATAGGTCCCTTATTAGAATACAAGTTCAAATTTCTCGCAAGAAGTAATCAGAATGTAAACACTTAAATACAATTCCAAATTCAAATTTCCCGCTAAGGGGCCTGGGGCTAAGACCCGAAAGTAAGTTAGCCCTATGTCTGTCTTATAAATTAGCATTAGGCCTCCTTATTATTACAATACAAGTTCAGATCTCCCCTCATAGATGGCGTCACAAACAAATTCAAATTTTTGGTCGAGGGGCGAGGGCCTGAAAGTAAGTTACAAAACCCTACATCTGTCTTACAAGTTAGCATTATACCCCTTATTATAATACAGATTCATATTTCCAGCCATAACCTGCAGAGACTTAAATACAAATACAAATTCAAATTTTCCCCCATTGGGGCCTCGTCAAGGGACAAAACCCCGAGAGAAAGTTGAGCAGCCCTACACCTGTATTACAAGTTAGCATTAGGCTCCTTATTCTTATAATACAAATTCAAATTTTCCGCCAAGGGTACCACGACAATATACGAAGGCCTACGAACAAGTTGCGATCACGACAAGGGGCAAGGACCCGAGAACAAGTTGCGACACCCTACACCTGTCTTACAATCTCGGTTATACTCGGGGTGGGTTAGAGTGGGATCGCCAAAACAGCCTTCGCCGAAAGCCTCGTGTCGCGAAATTTTACCTATATGAAAAATGTTAACTTAAAAAAAATCCAAGGCCGACCGCTTCTATAAAATAAAAATAATCTTGGCACATGTTAACAGGTTAAATTAATCAAATAAAATCTTTTGTTATAAAACACTTGTCATTATCTTTACGTCTTTGTTCTTTGTTAGAATACAATTTTCATGACCTCTTTATAATAAATCCTGTTACAAAAATCACATTGTAAAACTAGGAAATGATAATTCATTGCTTACTTAATTAGGCACTCGTTTATTTAAAGCAATTTGTATGTACATATACTATATAAAAACACAGTTTGAAGACTGTTATTAATTTATATCACCTAGGTAATATTTTGTTTGTACACAATATAAAAAACTGATGAAGTCTGGCTTTTACACAAAGTAAAAATCATTCTTTTTTAAAGTATGTTATCGTCGTTTATTTTGAATGTAAAGTTATAAGTACAATATAAATGCTAAATACGAGTTTACTTCAACTCAGGTTTTGTGTATTACTTTCTAAATTAGTTAGTTAATGATGGGAAAGCAATATCCAGTTTATATCCAACCATTCGAAAGTAGAAAACGTGTTTAGTGAGCTGTATAAAAAATATTTCAGTTCAACATATGGTTATTATTAGAACCGTTGAAAGAAAAATACATCTGAAAGTAAGCGTATTATTTTATAATATATGTTTTACTTGATATTGTTAACAAAAATGTTAAATATTTTTAAATGTATTATTACTCTTATAGGATCACCTCATAAAATCAGATCTACAATAGAGGGTACGTATTCGCGGACTATAAACTTGTAGTTATTATTAATTCGCATATAATAATAAACCATTAAAATTGTTTGTCTTTTATTTCCATTATATCAATTTGATATTTTTAAAACATGTTACTTTAACTCTATGTTTTATATATATATATATATATATATATATATATATATATATATATATATATATATATATATATATACTATATATATATATATATATATATATATATATATATATATATATATATATATATATATACATACAGGGTGAGTCAGTTTTTGTAGGCAAACTTTAACAGGAGATAGAACACATGTTTGTAAAAAGAAAAGTTCCTATAAACATATGTCGTAGAAGGCTTCGTTTCCGAGATACAGGGTGTTGAATATAATTTGTTTTTCTCAAATTTTCATTATACATTCTTGGTTTCAGCTTGATGGATGTCCGGTCCATTATGGCAGAAATGTAATAATTGGCTAAACAATAACTACCCGGGGAGGTAGATAGGTCGTGGAAGTCCAGTGGCGTGGCCTCCTAGATCCCCCGATTTAACGCCACTTGACTTTTTTGTATGGGGATTCATGAAGGAAACAGTGTATACCACTCCGGTTAATACATTTGAACAACTTCACAATCGCATCAGAGATGCTTGCAATGAAATAAGGGTGCATCATTTAATTAACTTAAGACGTTCTATAGTACGTCGTTGTGAAATGTGTATTGAAAAGAACAGTTTACATTTTGAACAAAGTGTCTAATTTTATTATACTAGTGTTATTGTTATTTATTTATAAATCGTTATTGCTAAGAATTCTTATTAATTTCACAAATATTAATTAAGTATTGTTACAATAATAAATAAGGATTGTTAAAATTAGTGTACTAAACAGATTTTAATTTACAAAAGTCTTGTATTTGAGTATGGCTTGATACAGTGGCGGCTCTTTAATGAGAGCAAGTGAGCAGCGGTATATAACTTATTATAATCTCACTTAAAAACTACATACATGTTTATGGCGAAATTGATACATACATAATTATACAGAAAGTATTGACCGCATAACAATAATAATTATGCATTTCTTTTTATACGAGGATAATAACAATGGATACTAAAAAAAACCGATAACCTACCTATTTATAAATGAAAATGTATTTGAAATTTTAAAGAAACGATCGTTAGGTACTAAAATGGCTCTAAATGTTTTATTATATCTTTTTTATTAAAAACTTTATATTCAATTATTCACATAAAGCACATTACTTAACTTAGTACCACATCAAACACTAAAAATCAAAATAACTCGGAAACGCACAGGAATTTCGAAACAGAAGTAGGTACATTATTTTTGTTAAACTGTATGTAAACAATGAAAATAACAGTTTTTTTAAAAAAGTCATTGGCGTAGAAGTTCTGTTTATGAAAGTGGTTGAGCACCCCCTCCACTCCGCCACTGTGCAAGTTTGTGAACATTCTTATCGCTTGTTTTATGCCCCTTAATTAATAGACATTATCCCCCCAACATGAAAAAATCTAAGCATTCGTTTATGAGTTATAATGAAAATTTGAGAAAAAAAAATTATATTCAACAACCTGTATCTCGGAAACGAAGCCTTCCACGATATATGTTTATAGGAACTTTTCTTTTAGAAACATGTGTTCTATCTCCTGTTAAAGTTTGTCTACAAAAACTGTCTCACCCTGTATATATATATATATATATATATATATATATATATATATATATATTATATATATATATATATATATATATATATATATATATATATATATATATATATATATATATATATATATATATATATATATTGTGTGTATGTGTGTGTGTGTGTGTGTGTGTGTGTGTCTGTGTGTGTTGTGTGTGTATCTGTGTGTGTCTGTGTGTGTTGTGTGTGTGTGTGTCTGTGGGTGTTGTGCGTGCGTGCGTGCGTGCGTGCGTGCGTGCGTGCGTCGTCGTGCGTGCGTGCGTACGTGCGTGCGTGCGTGCGTGCTGCGTCGCGTGCTGCGTGCGTGCGTGCGTGTGTGTGTGTAATTATTACTTTCCAGTCCTTTTAACGAGGTTTTTATATGTTAATTACAGCGTTTCTATAAAATAAATTGTGTATGTAATTGAACATACAAGTAAATCAGACATAATTTTTCGAACGTATAGGTGGTGACTGTTTAGAAAGAGAATCTGCCTATATAAAAAGCACCACTGCATTAGGGTAGAAATTTTTAATTATTATTTCACGCAATATTTAATTTAGACTTTGATGTATTCTGCAAGCTGGTTTGCGCAAACTGTGAGACATGATTTATTGATTTTGGTTGATTGATTGAGATTGATCTGATTGATTTGATCGAGCATAATTTGATTGAGATTGATTGATTAATTAATTAATTGATTTGTTTGTGTGTGCGAAAGAGCCAAAAAAGAGACAGACAGAGAGAGAGAGAGAGAGAGAGAGACGGATAAACCAGAGAGAGAAAGAGAGGGGTGTGCATGATGAGAAAACACTCGCTAGTCAATACACAACTAGATGGCGCTAAAAATCAATTTTAACTCAAAGGGGACCAGGGCGCAGACCCTGATACAAGTCCTGTCTTACAAGGCTAGGGATACCTTATTAGAATACAAATTTTTATGACGGGGGGGGGCGAAGGCCTACACCTGTCTTATAAGATTAGGTTAGAACCCACATATAATTGCACTAAGAGAAAACAAGTTTTGGATACACGTATCTTACAAGTTACCGTTAGGGTCCCTTATTAGAATACAAATTCAAATTTCCCGCCATAACCACTCAGAATGCAGAAACTTGGTCCTCCAATCAGAGCACAGCGGCTTAGTGGTGGGCAAAGGACCAGAGAGGCGAATGCACGCACGACCAATCGGTTAAAAGTGGGGCGTGGCCTAGTTTTAATCCCTCCAATCACTGCACTGCATGTATGCGCAATTTCCTAACCTCCAAGGTGTATACAGCCAAAAAGACTCTTAATACTGCCAAAAGGGACCTTAACTAGGGGATCAATTCCGCCCAAGGGTTGAAAATGGCCCCTAGAAGGAAGCCGGCCCTACCCTCAAAGTATACCTCTCCAAGGTGGGCGAGTACAAAAAGTGGAGGGGAAGGTGTCCCAGGGGGCGGGGCTTGTGACGTAAAAATAGTGGAGGGGATGGTGCCCCGTTACTACTTCTACCCGTTTCTTCTGTTTCTACTTTTTGGAGCAGTTGCGTTGTTTGGTGTCTGTTGCTACACGGTACGGACACACACACACATACACACACACACACACACACACACACACACACACACACACATTTGGCTTGGCTTGAGTGCACTTCTGCAACCAACTTCAGTGAAATAATACATTTTCTTGTTTAGGACCTGGTAGAAATCGAATTATGAGGTAGGATCTTTGTGGAAATCGCGTCAACATAACCATAGAAAACCTTGGAACCCGTACCTACGTTAGGAATAATATTTTCTCTGTTTTCCTATGTAAAAAAATCATCGTCTCTAATAGACAAATCATCGACACTCTCATATTAAGCTGCATGAAAAGCTGGGGCAGGAACAGATTCTGAATTGTTTTATGCTTTTTGGTCTAAAAAACTGACATAGGAATACTTTGAAGCACTGTAATAGTCGTGTGCTCTAGTGTCAGTCTTTTTCTACTACCAGAAGCCTTTACCTACCAGAAAATGCAATAGCACATATGTATCTATTCGCAAAGGTATGCTGGTGCCAGTGATAGTGCATGTTTGAACATTTGTGGAAGAATAATAATTTATGTTTTGCAGCTAATAATATATTTTTAAAAATTAGATACATTTCAGCTTATATAAACTTACATTAATCAATGTAAAATAATTACTACATTATATATCACATCAAAATTAGTGTAGGTCGAATGTTCAAAATAAATAATAAAAAACCCATAACACCGTGGCGCACATATAGACTATGGTACTAACCTAGCTTAGTGGTAGGGACGTGATCCTTATTTCACCATAATGGAAAACCAGTTGAAATTCACAACAGTCAATAATCGGTAATTAAACATTCGCTAATTCTTTCAATTTCTAAAAGTGATCAGATCATGAACACGGCCTAGTCCTTCGTGTAAGACTGGGATTAAAACCGATCACTTAAAACCAAAATTTAGTCCCAAATAGTTTTGTTAATTTGCAAATTAAGGTAACTTCCAAACTTTTTTTTCCACATAAAGTCTGAAACATTTTCATTTTCCCTTCGAACATCCCAAAAAAACTAGTTACCATAACCTTTCCTGTTGACAAAACCGTTTTTGCCTTCTTTGGTTTCGGGAGTATACTGGTGGACCCCGGTTTCATCAAGGGTTATGAAGCGACGAAAAAGTCCTTCAGATTGTAGCGAAAACGTGCCAAGAGGACGTGAGGAACTCTCAAACGGTTCAGTTTTTGTACCGGTGTGAGCAACTGAGATGGCCCTCAGTACGGTAGATTCTTTCAATAATATCCGGGGCTGAAGCAGTTTTTGGGCGTTTGTATTGAGCCTTTAAAATACGACACACTTACTTTGGCGTACTGTCAAAGACAGATTGACAAATCTATTCATATTTAATTTCTTAAAAGAGTGGTAAATAAGATTCCTCCGACTTCGCGCCATCTCTGTGTTAGTACAATAATAAAAGAAAGCAGAAATCAGTCAATCAATTACAGCATCTCTTTAGAATAGAGTTCTTGTCTTCGCACAACTGCAATAATTAAAAGTTACCGCTGCAAATTTCATAAAAAGGCGCTGCTACTAACACAGACCAAAGCGCGGGGCCACGGGGACGCTTTACTACACGGAAGTTCAAGAATGTCAGATACCGAACTGAATCGGTGATTGCTAAACTCCAGAAAATCAAATAAAGGTATAATATCTATACCGACAAAAATATTAGTTTTCTTATAACTATAAAAAATACGGTAAAGCGAACAGCTATAATTTAGCGGTTCTAAATTAACAAACAACCCCAACATTCTATCCCCCACACTTCGCTCCAAATACCATTGTCTCTAGCGTGGGCTCACCAGCCCTGGAATCTTTACTGATCCGAGACTGACATTAGACTCCCTCACAAACGAAAACTAGCAATTTTTTTAACGAATCAAGTCCGTTAACCAAAAGACGTGTCAACTCTCATTCATTTTTCCAATTAACACCTTCATTCACTGGTAAAAGTTTTAAATTGTGCAAGGGCGCTACTTTATATTGTATATCACAAACTGAGAGGTTCTCATAAAGGGTTCGTGATATTCCTTGCAACTCTTAGTATGTTTTTAAAAATAATACGAGGTTTTTTATTTAAACTTACATAAAATAAAACCAATTATTTAATTTCATAAAAGACAATCTAGCAAAATTGAGGCAAAAACATTTAATTCGAGCAAGCTCCATTCAACTAACCCTTTGTAAATGTTTCAGGATATCTTTAACTCCACCAAACATAAAAGTACTGTAACATAACAGCTATAAAATAGTCCACAAGGGTTACAAGACCGAAACGTATCTAATCTTAACATACATACAAGTGGTTGGGAAAAATAAAATTTGTTTTTCCACAGAATCACTGTTTATCCAGTCTCTAGGTAGATTAAAAACAAAAATATACATCAGTAAAACAAAATAACAAACAATACCTACTGGTTATGTTTGGATTCACTAAGGAAGTGCTAATATACAAGTCTCTATTACTATTACTACATCTTATCTACCTTTCTAATAGTTGAACAAAATTTAAAACATACGAAAGAACTGATGCTCAACCAATAATTTATAGGTACAAAAATTATCTTTCTTTCTTCGTACTATTGGGACTTTGTTCTAAAAAATGCAAATTCCAAAGTTTTATCAATTTTAGGTTTATAAATTAATTATATCTCCTATTCAAAACAGTAAAAATAACAGAAGTAAATAAGCTAATCTTATCTAAAAAGAGAGACTGAAAAATTGATTTATGCAATGGTTATAGAAGTATAAATAAGCCGACAACTCGAATCCACCGACCCACGGTTAAATAAAATAATCGCTGGTTCTGTTTACTTAAATTCGAGGTATCACACCTTTAAAACAATTCACACTGTTTACAATTTTTTATTGTAAACAGTGGTTTAGTACACACAACGGTTTGTACATTTACGTTATTCACAATAAATTGATATCCACTAATACTAAAATTATTACCAAGCTTTTAAATATAATACTACAATTGAAACCGGCGCCCTTTTTATATTTATGAAAACCTCTAACCTCTAGCCTTCATTAGGTTATAAGTGAAATTATTTTACATGGTGCTATTTCATATTGTGTATATACATAATTCGCATTCTTGTCTTTTTACTAAGAAACTGTACCATAAATAAAAGATCAAAACAGCCGCATCAATTACCACAAACGAACTAATCGTATTAATTATAAAACTACTGTATATTTTCTAAAATTTCACTTCAAAGAATTACACAACTCGCAACTAACGATCATAAAATAAAATTTCACAATATTAATTAATTTAAATTATTCGGCGCGTATTGATATATAAATGTCATTTCTCGTAAGTTAAATTATAAATCCTGAAGACCTACTAAATGAATAGTGACCATTTACTTAAAGCCCCGAGAAACGTGCACTTAAAACCAATGTCTGTTAAATCAAGCAGCTTGCAAATAGACTTTATTTATTATTTTATACAGTACTAATTTTGTAATAAAAAAACTTAGAAATATATCTGGTTGTGTAAAGGCCACTTAAGATGATTAAAATTAATACTTACAAAATTATTAATTAAGAAATTAATTTAGACGATAGACTGGATGTACTGGAACACTTTACCTTGATTCAAAAGTAAGAAGGTGCAGGATGACAAAACGCACGAGCACGAGCACGAGCACGAGCACGAGCACGAGCACGAGCACGAGCACGAGCACGAGCACGAGCACGAGCACGAGCACAAGCACAAGCGCAAGCACAAGCGCAAGCACAAGCGCAAGCACAAGCACAAGTGCAAGCATAAGCCAAGCGCAAGCACAAAGACATGCATGCAACCGAACGTAGACGAGCAAGAGAACGAATACGAGCACAGACATGGACAGATCAACACACGCACGAACCAACCCACGCAAAAGGACAAGCACAAGCGCGCACGCAGCACACACACACACACACACACAAGCATTCCCTCATCCCTTTCCTTTTCCTCTTCGCCTCCTTCTCCCTAACCCTGTTCGGAGTTTTGGTTCTTGTGTGATTTGGTCCTCCGGTACATCGATCATATCATGCGTGATCGTTCGGTGCTTTGGTCATTGTCGAAATAATGATCCGACATTGAGATTCGTCGAAATGATCGTAATGGTACAGCAGCGAAATTCAGAAGAATGGGTGTAGTGGTGATCACGTATTGTGAACTGGATCTATAAAATATAATTATGTCAGCATTTTCGACGTTCGGTGTTTTGGACTTTTAAAATATACTGTCGGAATTTGCATTTGGAAAAATGTCCTATATCTCGTTGGGAGTGTTGGTCATTCTCGGCGTAATGATTCAACCCTAAAATCGGCGGAACAGGCCTGATCGGCAAAATGGTTGTCGATCTTTCGGTTAAGTTCGGCGTTTTGGACAAATAGAATAATCGGCGATTTGAGAATTTGGCAGAATCTCCAGTTGCCAGCGGTGTTGAACAAAAAAAATCAGGAATTTGTAAAACATATACACTGTGTCCAAGAAAATAATTCGGTCTATGGGGATCTCGGGAATTGTAATAGATGCTCCGGTTAAATGGAAAAAAAACAGTTGTGTAATTAGAGGAACAATAAAATGACACAAAAAAAAAATGTATGGAGTGATTTTCTATTTTATTTTTTTTCTGGCGTTATTCTAAATGCTAGAGTAAAAATACAGACACTCCTTTATGGCAACTTTGTGTTTAATATTTTATAACATAAGCAAAATAAAAACATTGTTAATTATGCAACTTAACATAAAAACTAAATGCTTGTAAAATTAGTATTAAAGTTAATAATTTAAATGACCATTATCAAACACTTCTAAAAGACATATGTACTACAATTTCCAAAAAAAAAAAGATTTTTCCAAGCTAATATGTTACAGTATATCTGCGACATCATAACAGTGATGTGATGTTCTAAAAAAGAACAAATAAAAACGCGGCTGTGAAAAAAATTAAAGTAGACGGCTTTGAAATAATTCAGTATCTGTCATAACTTTGTATTGTACAATTTTCCATTTAGCTAGCACTAGTATTTAACTCTGAATTAGTTAATTTGTGATAATGTATAAAAATATGATGAGCTATCGTGTTACATAATATGTCAACGAAATTCGAAAAAAGCGGAACAAATATCCAGAGAGACAGCAGCCTCATAAAATTAGATTTAGGGACTTGTCAGTCAATTTAAGTGAACATGGTGCATTTAAAAAGTCGTAAAAAACCTTATAATGAAGAAAAAGCAAATAATGTTTTATTAGCTGTTACGGAAAATCCAGAAATTTCTACACGACACATTGAACAAACAATTGGAGTGGCTCATTTTACTGCTTATTTTATTTTACAAAAAGAAAAAATACGCCCATTTAAATTTGGAATCTGTCAGGGACTTTGACCAGGGGATTCAGCAAGACGCAAAAAGTTCAGTGAATGGTATACCACGAAATGTGCAGATAATGAGCAATTTCCATATAAACGCGTTTGGTCGGATGAAAGTCAGGTGACCAATAATGGAATTTCAACAGAATAAATGCTCTCTATTGGGCGAAAGGTAATCCTACAGTTTATAAAGTGCGCATACGCGAACACCGTTGGGCTACAATATTCGGAATGCGTATAATAGGTCCATTTTTCTATAATGAATCTTTAAATTCCGAACCCTACTAAAATTTATTAGAAAATGAAATAGAAGCATCTTTAGCTGATTTACTTCAAGTTGATATTGAAGATGATTGATTTTTACAAGACGGTGCTCCGGCACATAATTCCAGAGCCGTCCCGGAATATTTATCGGCAAGGTTTCCAGCAAGAGGGATTGGAACATATTCCAGAGTAAGATGACCAGCGCGATCTCCCGATATAACACCTCTTGGGTTTTTTCTCTAGGAATACGTCGACAATTATATTTACCGGTACAATATTGAAAATGACAATGAATTTCGGAACTTAGTTTTTGAAGCATTTGCTTCACAATGTTTTGAATTCAACTGTGAGACGGTGTGGTGTAATTTGTGTTTAGAGAATAATGGAGAATTTTTGGAACAAGTATTATACTTTAGTTTACACTAAACACAAAAGGAATTAATAAGTTTTTCCTTTTACCGTAAATTTGTTTGTTGATATTAACTTCTACTATTAAGAAACTTTGTTATGGTGTGTATAATAATCATACGGGAAAGTTACTGCATCAACTTCTTCAAAATGCAGATCATTATTCAAAAATTTCGTGATGATGGTCCATGAAAGGTTCAAAACGCAATCAGACCATCAAATGCGATACGTTGCTGGATTTGTAATAAAAAACCTTGCAGAATAAATTTTCAAATATCCGGTCCGTATTTAAAAAAAATAAGAAACGTCCGATTGAAAAACTAACTATGCCATGTTAAAGCCCGTAACAAGGCGCCATGAAGAAGTGTTTTTATTTTTGCTCTAGCATTTATAATAACGCCAGAAAAAAAAATTAAATCGAAATCTCAAAAATTCAAATTTTTTCAAATATCTTCAAAAACAAAAAATGACACCTACGATTTTTTTGTGTCATTTTATTGGTCCCTAATTACACAACGTTTTCCCATTTAACCGGAGTTGTATCTATTACCATTTCCGAGATCCCCATAGTCAGAATCCTTATCTTGGACACCGTGTATAAACAACATTTTTTTTAACAATAACGAACTAGGTGGTCAATGGTGTAAAGAAATTTAAATCCGTTACAAAATCCAAGGTTAGTAATAAATACCTATCTTACTATATTTAATTTCCTCATAATCTTGCTGAAATTTAACATTACTGTAAACAATGTCACATGTTTACATTCACTAAAAGTAGGTATCTAATTAGGCGAATTGAATCAAAATATACCTTTTTTTTAAACATCATATAATCAAAATAACCATCCTAAGTACCTACAATTTTTATTTAAACACATTACTTTGTACTTGTAAACGTCTTACCTCATTGAGTGAATGCCCATGCATCAAGAAGCATTTTAGTAAACCTTAGGCAGAAAAATAGTGATTTGGCACTTTTAAAAATTTTGCATTATCATATAATTATACAAACTTGAAAATAAAGTAATGTTTCACCTAATAAACTTTGCTTGTATCATTTTTTAAGAATAATTGAGATTTTATACTCAAACTCCGATACATTTATTAAGTTTGAAACTTTCACTCTATCGCGATACCACATTTTCTTAATTTTTCTTGAATATGCATCTGCTGCTTAATTAAAAAGGGAAAAATGGCAACATTCATACAGTAATAATTAGGATAATATTGTTTTTCTAAATGCTAACATAAAATAATGATCTGATCACACCATAGTTCTTTTTTATTGCTTCCCTTGTTATTTATTGTAACTATCTGCTTTAGTTTAAATTGACTGTTTATATTATCTAATACATGCTATTACGAAAAGCCGATTCTCATAAAATTTTTGTTACAACCCCTTAGGGAATTTCAAAAGTGCCGCTACCGTTGTATCTAAGTTTTGTGGTTTAAGGAACACATTTCTATTGTGCTTTAGACTGATATTAATACTTTTGTAATAATAATAATCCTTAGTGGTGCGGCTAAGTAAGAGTTATAAACGTCTGTGATTAATCTTTCGCCTGCTATAGAAAAGGTGTAATAGTACAAATTTTGAATAATTGGGAGTCGCATGGACAAGTGTAATAATAAAGGTAAAGATATAGAGATAGAATGGAAGAGCGCACGGCCGCGAGGTCGCCAAAGGTAACATAGCAGCTTCTGATAGCGCATACGGATACGCAACGCCAACGCCGCTCAGTATTAGGATGGCTTTGAACGTGTGCGTTTCGTCCATTCTTCGACGATCGGCGACGGGTTTTCCTTACTCGTTCGATATCTTTTCCTTAGGGTTTAATGTTAAAAATGCATAATTTAAATATAATATTATTTCTTCATATTTTTCCTTACGGTTTCAGGCTTACGTTTACAAGTGATCTTATCATAACACTAACGGAGAATCTATAATAAATAATAAATAAACGTGAGATTGTTTTGAGATTTTTCTAAAATTTAATATTTAATATATAAGGTAGTTTAAATATGTAAGATATAATGTTGTTATATGATAGATACTTTTAATATTCTACTAAGAAGCATTATTTAAATTGTTAATTAACTAATAAAATATTTTAATAAACTAATTAGATTGTGGTACGGTAACTGAAAATTGTGTAATTTTGATCGATCGAAGAGTAAGACTTTGCGTGACGTAAAGATAAAAACCTAAAAGTGTTTCTTGGGAGTTACCATTTCAAAACTTCTATGCTTTGAAAGATATACGGCAATTTAAAAGTTTTACATTTAAACTGTGTAATGGAGTTTTGTGTATTGGATTTTTTGGTGGTTACGGCAGGTTTAAATGAAGTTAACCAATATTTAGATATATAAAAGGGTGGTGATATTCAAAAATTAAGCTACTGTGTTATTTGTGCAACAATTGTGTTATGTGAAAAACAAATTGAAATGCAAACATCAATGGGTACCATTTACTGGTGTGTTTTATTTGTACTGATATCACGGACTCCTTTTGTATCTCCAGTTTTTAATGGAATTAGTGAAGCATCCGTCACCAATGAATTAGACCGACCAAGTATGTACCTTATAATTTACTGTAACAAAAAAAAAAACTAAGGTTAAGTATGCTGAATTAATAAACAAATTAAACTTTGAAGACAAGCAAGGGTAATTAAAAGCACGTAAAATACTTCATAATTGCCGTACCCAATAAGGAAACAAGTTAAACCACAAAAAAATTGTCGGGATTACTGATTAAAAAAACATGTTCTCAAGATTTCACCTTTCGTACATTTTTATTAAAAAATTTCAAGTTATGTACAAAAGTTGTGAAAAAGATGGGTTAAAAATTAATTAAAATTACCGCTGAATCTTATTAAAGTTTTTGATTGAATTTCTTACACAATAAATTACATTAATTATTCGTGTATAAGAAAAAATATACTAATCTTTTATAATTTGTTTGTAATCACATAATCAATAATCTGTGCGGTTAAAGTTTCGTAAACCGGATTTTATGATGTTATTTTTATGTAATTTAGAGATGCCATGCATTTTTATCTGTCGTCATCAATAATAGGTACCTTCATCACGATGATGCCCTACTTCATCTTTCAACAGTTACCATTAACTTTAAACAAATTGTTAGGGGTTTATTTTAATACTGTTTATATTATCCAGATAAAAATAGGAAAAAAACCCATACATATGTATTACAGATTTTCCGATAGCATCTCTAAGATGTAAATAAAAGACGAAGTCCTTTTTTATAAGAATATGTCTTTGGCTAGTCAGTTAACTATACGTATAAACTTATTTTAGACTATGAAAAAACACAATGGATAATTTAAAAAAGTAACACAACACAAACTACATTGTCCTATAATTAATTGTTATTTATTTGTACCTTACACGCCTCTGTATTGTCAAGATTAAAAAGGAACCTCCCAGTCTCCTAAATATTAGGCTTTAGTTTAGGTCAATTAAAATAGGAGTAAATTGATACTGAATATATGATTCAACACAAGTTTCCGTAATCTGCTATGCCACCTGTAGTTTAAACCGGTTTATAATAATTTACATAGTTTCTTTGTGGCATCATCTTAAGACAGTAATGTACCTAAAGTTTATTTATTTCCTGTATTCATACATTTTCTATGACAAAAAAAAGAATGTAAATTCTTTCGACGTACTGTCTCTAAATATTAATATTAATAAATAGGGAAAAAAATCTAGGCTAACCACTAATATTATTAAAGCAAAAATGAAATAAATTCATTTTATAGCCTTAATAAATAATAAATAAAGACTTTTTTTCTAGTACGCATTCTCATAGGAGGAAATTTAACAGAAATATGATTTTTAAATGTTTTATTAAGTGATAATGAAAAATAACGGGTCATAATAAATCAACCAATCAGCTAATTTATTTATTTATTTGGGAAAAACTGCCTGACCATGTTTCCCAAATAGTATTATTTAATATGTGGAATGGTGAAAGTTTCAACTCATATATTAAACCAATGCTTATATAATGTAGCAGAAGAGTATAATAAAATATTAAATACTACTAATTATGTAATTTATAATTATACAAGATACTTAATATACATTTTTTATTTATTTGATGTAGGTTTGGGTTAGAGCTATATGATTGTAGTATCGTACAAATTTATTTTATCTTTCTATACTTACCAGTGAGTAATAACTAAATTTTGTTTTTGAATTTTATGGTCATTACTTTTATTCGGGAAGTTTCCAAAGATAACTATCGTCGCCAAAACGGTGTGCATGTCGAAACTATTTAACAGACAAAGACGGAAACATTTTTAATGTATTGTACTATAACCCTTTTCGTGATCCAACTAATATAATAATATTGTTGACTGAGCATGGTAATAAAGTTACCCTATCGATGAAGAATTTCGATACTTTACTTGATTCATTGACTTTCGTTGAGACCATATGAACATAAATACAACAAACCAGGTTATTGCTGGAAAATACAAATCGAGCGGTTTGAAACTGCAGCTTGTACATAAATGCAGTAGTAATATTATTTACGAAATATTTATTATTTATAAACAATTAACACAAATGAGCGTACAGATGACTGTGAGATATAATATTTAAGTATGACTAATTCTAACTTAATTATAACTAAAGTAGCAGTTTCGTTAATAAAAATATTTATTGAAACTTGAAAAATCCAAAGATATAGTAAAATGGAATGATTGAAATATAAAGGTATATTACTAATATGACCAAATTACTATTTTTTTAAATTTGATTTTAATTATTTCTCCTACTCCTGGCATCTTATATGATACAATAAAATTACGTATCCAAGATTACGGTACAAAAATCCGTACATATAAAACTGGACCTTGGCGTTTGTTTATAATAAAAGATGTTTTTTTGAATTCCTGTAAATATCTATGTTTGAATGGCATTTCTGGTTTATATTAAGGACAGACACGAGTAATACTTGTCATAACGTATGTTAATTTAACAAATTCCTTGTAAAGAATAATAACTTAAAGCACATGTATTTGTATCTTTATCACATGTAGACTAAAATTTTGTTTTTAATTTTTTTAATTAATTTTGAATCGCAGAAGTGAAATAGTATATTGTGTAACAAGTGCAGAAAATTGCTAATTTCTCACGAGTTTGAAAAAGTTCCGCAATTCAAACGAGTGAGAAATTAGCAGTTTTGCACGTGTTGCACACTATACTTTTTCTACAACCACACCATATAAAACTGTATATAATTTTATTTTCAAAGAAATTTATTACCCATTTAAGTTTATTTATTGAACAGTAACATACTTATCTAAGAATTTCACGTTAAAATTTTTAGTTATAGTTAACCGTAAAATTAGAACAATTTTGAATAACAATTTTTGGTGAATTATTTTTAGAAATATTTAAAATATTAGATGTAGAGGTTGATGGTCCATCGCTAGATAATTCTGTACTTGACGTTGGCGGAGAAACCGAATGTAGTATTTTGTTTGCAACATTCATTTTGGAGTACAAAGAGTCATCGACACAACCTTCGGCGACGCTGTTAGATTACCAACCTCCATGGCGTTTCAATGTTAGCAGGTTAGCCCCTGCATTTGCTAACATGGTTGCCGAAGTTCGCCGGAATGTGTGCCCCGTGTACAATTCTGGATTCGGTAACTTTAAAAATGATGCAATTTCTTGAGGCATTTTACCAAATTTGTTTATTCCTACCACTTGATGTGTGTATTTTACTTTTTGATAAGTTAAAAAAAACTGTTTTCAGATATCTCAGAAGGACTCAAAGAAACATATTTCTTGCAGAGGTTATAAAAATTACCGGTAATTGTAAAACTTCATGAAACTTTTATTATAGTGTCGTTTAATTTTATTAGTAAAGCAGAATTTAGATCTTCTATGTCATTTACTTTTAATTTCCACAATTCGCCTCTTCGACATGCACCACTAATTGCAATGATCATTGCAACCTGCAATGATAAAAAATATTAAATATTTATTATTTATTATAATTGTGTGTTATTTAAAAGTACCTTTGTTAGTAGATATCGATCATCTTGGGCTTCTTGTAAAAATTGCCTTATTTGTTCCGATGTCAAAGTATGTGCTGTTTTGGCGGAATATCTTGTAGAGTTTCTCTTTAAAAAAGCACGTAATTTTGAATAAGTCGATATATCGATGGCATGATTAATATTAATGGTAGATTTTAACATGGAGTATATAAACCATAAAGTGGAAGCTTTTTTCACTTTTGACATTTCTTCGAAATAGACCATTACAATGTTTTCAGAAATACTTTTGGTTTTATTTTTTTTCTTCCAATCCATAAATTGTTTGTATACATTTTCATATTTTTCTCTTGACGTAGAAGGTGTAGTAAATTCAACGACAGTAAATTAGCTTGTTCCCTGAGTTCTGGAGGTGTATTTTCTATTTCCATATCAGAATTATCATTATCAGTATTCATTTTGTTGTAATTTCGTTTTAAAAATAATTTAGACAGCAAATGTTTGACTTTTACGAAAAATAAACAAGCGACAGTCGCTCGCGAGCCTTCGTTGATAATACATGTCTGAGCATATCTAAATATCGTTGGTATAGTCTCCATTTCGTATGTGAAAGGTCTCGGGTTCGATTGCCGACAACACAGGTTTTCTTTTTATTTTATTATTTTATTTTATATTATAATATATTATTTTAGTAATAATTACCAGCTTCAAAGTGCACTGTAGCTAATTTTCGTTCTCGAAAATTTTTATTTTTATTTTTGGTGTGTAGCTAATATATGGTGTGCCGGAAAGTACTTTGCGGCACAGAAATGTTACTTTCCGGCACGATTATGTCAAATTTCTTATTATTGTGAGAAATGATCGAGTTTGCGAATATAAAAGTATGCAGAAAAGCGAGTTTTGAATAGTGGTTGTAGAAAAAAGTTATATTTCCTTAATTAGCCCATCCCAGGTAACGTTTTCTGTACACAAGGTAAATTACAAAAATTTCTTAGCGGAGTAGATGAATTTCAAAATTTGCAGAATCTAGAATTACTTTCAAATTACATTAGCAATTACCAATTATACAAGCTATTATAAATAAAAAATTATTATCAGCCTGACTCAATATTATTTATTATACAAACAGACTGAGGTTTTTGTATATTCAGTCGCTCTATGAGTATTAGGAGCTACAAAATCTTGTATTAAGCAAGCAAGAATAATGTGTTCATTATTGTGTGTTTTAAGGTATGCCATGTAACTTTTTTTGTGCACTTCGTGGATTAAAAGTACTATTTGGTTCCCCCATTTCGGGGACTGAAGTGTTACTTTTAATCTCTAGGGATTAAAAAATAATTTAATCCTCCGAGGATTAAAAAATAAATAATTCACTCTACTGAATAATGATTTTATTAATAAAAATCAGCAATTAACATTTAAGATAACATCTACTTTTGATTAACATTTACGGATACATTTACATTTGTACAGTTATTAAAGTTAAAAAATTTACCAAAATCGTTGTCCTTAGAATTAGCATTTATTTGGTTTTCTGAATCAATTTTTTTTTCACTTTCATGCCCAAAAATTTTTTCTGCTATACTTTTTTTGTTATTTTATAGAGCTGTCAACATATCCCTCAGCCACTGAAGACGACTTCCAACCTCCGTGTATTTTGAGAACGTCGACATTTGCCCCAGAATTGGCTAATAAAGACGCCGACGTGCGTCGAAAACAATGACCGGTGTATAAAGAGGGTTCAGGAAGTTTAAAAAAAGTTGCAATTCTTTGGGGTAGTTTTCCAAAGGTATTTTTTCCAATGGGTTGAGTTGAACATCTCCGGTCTTTATATTGAACAAAAAATCGTGAATGGTTTGTGTCAGGTTTTCTTAAAGCAATGTAATTTCTGCATAGTTTTATACAATCGGCTGGGTTATTCATTGAATTCTGAACAATGAATACTCGGTCAATATTGTTCTTTGTATTTTTTATATTAACTAAGATAGAGTAACCCAAATCTGTAACATTCTGGACTGATAATTCAACTAATTCATTTCCTCTACACGCTCCTGCTACACCCATGATCAGTGCAATTTAAAAATTGAACACAGTGTCAAAATATCTATCAAAAAATTTATAGACGTTATATTACTTACCTTAACCATTAAAAAATCGTCGTCTGGAGCTTGAATTAGGAATTGATCGACTTGTTCATTAGTAAGAACTTTTGACTTCTTTGGATTATAGCCGTCATTTTTTCTTTTCAGAAAAGCTTTTAATTTCGGATATTGGGATATATCAATATTACTTTTCGCCATTACCATCGATTTCACCATGGAATAATTCGCCCGCAAGATGGAAGCACGTACAGTTTTGCCTTTTTCATTGAAATATGCTAAAAAGGCATTTTCATTGGTGTGATTTTGTATCTTCTTTTGACGGCACCATGTTATAAAATCTTCATAAGATTTGTCATACACTTTTCTGAATTTTGAGGGCAATAGTTGGTTAACAGCCTCTTCAGCCGCTGCTTCAATATCAAACTCATCCATTTTCGCAACTACGCGTCGTCAACAGACTAAGTTTTCACAATGGCGAATGTTGTTTATTATTTATTTACTCGTTGTTATGGCATTGAAGCATTTGGGATTTTAAAAACAATTCATAAATTTCATTAGCCATGAATAGTGTAGTTTCTTTGTCAAAGTGACTTTTCTAATAATTTAAATTTATCATGGATGTAATATTTTAATTTTCAAAAAATAATATAATTCTTACTATTATTACTCCACGAAGAGCAAAATTAGTGTAGATACCACAGGATTGAAGTTCCTTAATCCCTTGAATAGTTGTTGGTCTCGGGCTAAAGCTCTCGACCAACAAACTCTATTCGGGGGATTAAATGAGTCACTTAAATCCCTTGTTATCTAATGTACTATTATTTACTAATAAATAATTTTGATTTCTGTATTAAAAATGAGAAGCTCTTGTGTGGAACGTAAGCAGTTAACATAAAATGAATGAAACATAAGAAGCAATGTTTTGACCACATCAAATTTGGAAAATGTTTTTGTTTCTAAAATATGCAATTACTAAAAGATAGGAATATGTATGCACTACACAACATAGCACACAAAAAATATATCGTATCACACACCAATGACAGATAATGTGTTAATATAAATATTATAATAGATTCACTACTCAGAAATATTTTTCTTATGTTCATAATTTATTGTATACGAAAAAGCACTTTTTTTCACAAAATGCAAATCAACAATTAAACAATTTGTACTTTCTCTACGCTTTGAATATAAAAGATCTACGTTAGAGTGTAGAGTGTGAATCATTTTCTTACAATAAAAAATAGCTAAGTTATCTTTCTATACAATACTCAGGTTATGATTCTAAAAAATGCTTAATCTAAAAAAATTAATAAAAATTGTACGTAGCGCACTTTAAACGCTATATTGTGCACTATTGTAAAATGCTAGTTTACTATTTTTGAAAAGATGGTATTGTTAAAAAGTTTTTTACGCGGTAAATACGCAGGCGGCTTTTTAAAATCCGGCAGAATTCGCCTAAGTCATAGGGCGCCACTGCGATCTATGTGTATCTGTAAAGCCTCATAGGCTACATGGTAACAATCCTGGATAAAACAAGAACAAAGCCTGCTCAGTTAAATTTCACTCTTTAGAAATTATTTCATTCCATTTGAAATGCTTAGTTTTTTTTGGTTTTAATGGCGTATTTTTGTATTTATAGTTTACAAAAATTTATACGTTTCGATAACACGTACAGGTATCGTCTTAAGTAGTACTGAAATTGTTTCAGATGTTGAAACAAATTTAATAATTATAAGTGTTATTTTACAGTAAAAACACAATGTAGAACGGTTAATATAATTTTTAATTTTAATTTCAACTACATATGTTAAATTATAGCGCTGTGGTAATTTAACATATAATTGGTAAATCATTTACTTCAAGGTTTGGGAAAAAAACACAACCAAAAACCTAGACATATGAAAAGCTAAAATTAAAATTAATACGTTCAGTTGTGTCTTTTTGAAGTATGAAATGCCAAAACCTATTTAAACGGAGAATTTCGTCTTACTTATTGAAATTATTAGTATGTTTATATATCTCAATAGCTTCACGCTGTAAGCGAACGTAGTAACGAGTTTATCTTGACTACACATTGACATATTATCAAATTGAATGTCACGATCCAAATTATTTAAAGCATGCTCAGCTACCACAGATGTCTCTGATTGATCTATTCCGCAAAATTTCATGTGTCCTTTACGTCTTGGATCAAAGTTACGTTTTGTGTTTCCAGTGCATACTTTTCCACATGAACAAGTTAACTTATACACTCTGAAAGATGATAATGGGTTTGAAACATCTTTAGCTGAACTTAAATGTTCTTTCATTTTTCTTGTCCTAATGCCATGATTTTTTCAATTCTATCTGTAACATTCGTTATAAAAAGAAGAACAGCAGTACCAATATTAAGAACTGATTTTTCTTTTTGGTTATGTCTAGCAAGTGTAACATTATTAATATCTTTAGGTAAATATCCATTACCTTGTAGCGATTTTGTTAAATATTTATATGCATCTTTCAAAAATTTAAGGTCACAAATTCGTTTGCTCGATCCACTAAAGATTCAATTACACCAATCTTTTGATGTCGATGGTGGTTTGATAATTTATGAAGGCATCTATCAGTGTGTGTCGGCTTCTTGTAAACTTTAAAGGATAGCGAATTATTACTTTTAGATATTAGTACGTCAAGAAATGGTAAATTTCCATTAGTTTCCTTTTACATGGTAAACAGAATGCTAGGATATATACCATTTATAAGAATTAAAAATCCGTGAAATGGTTCTCCATATCTCCAAATGATAAGTGTGTAATCTACATATCGATAGTAAACTAATGGTCTGTTAGGGTGCATTTTGTAACGCTATATTTTTCTATGCAAAGGTTAGCTATAACAGGACTAAGAGGGGTACCCATCGCTAGACCATGAATCTGTTCATAGAATTTATTATTACAATGAAAACAACTCGCAGTAAGACACCACTGAAAAATAATCGTTGTACCCTTTGGAAAAATATGGTCAATATATTCAATAGTTTCTGTTAGAGGGACTTTAAAAAAACTGAAACAACTTAAAAACTGACGAACTATGTATTTTTTTAATGAAGTCCGCAGGAATATTTAAGATAAGGGGTTATTTTACCTATACAAGGTTCTTCACGAATAGATGATAATTCAATAACTTTTTTTAATTTTTAAAAGAAACTTCTTCGTAGGATGCTTTGGTAGTTCACAAGAAATCGGTGATTCCAATAGTTATTCTATTCTAATGGTATAGACGTTCATTTAACATAACAGTATTACGTTGCAATTAGAATTTAGTTAATTGTACATAAGTCGAACTAGGAAGGATTAGTAATTTTGATTTTTAAATTTAGTTTGTAGTAGTTAGAATTAATATTTAATATAATAATTGAATACGACCAATTGTCATGTGTAAATCGAAAATAATTAAGAAATTTTGTGAATAGTCATGTCATCTATGGGAAAAGTAATACATCAGTACAAGTCAATATTTATTAAGTTACAGGTTCCTGTAATTAGTTCAGGGAAATGATAAGGAGGACAGAGATCATGAGGCGGTAAACAAAGGAACAGAGAATGAGCATAGGATGAGCATGGTGCCGATGTGTGACGTCATCATAGCTCATATAAACAATTATTTTATAAACGGTTTAAATATAAGTTTCAATGTGAAAGTAATAGAACACTGGTGGTGTAGCGGTGGGAGTCGCCTTCCACGCTTTTGGTGAGGGTTCGATTCCCGACTCGTGCATTTTTTTTCTCTTAGGTTACAGTAGTTTTGTTTATCTAATCTACTTTTGTTAGGTTATTGTAATGTTGTTTATCTAATGTAATTATGTTAGGGTACAGTAAATATACTTATCTTATCTAACTATGTTTGGTTACAGTAGTTTTGTTTTTCTTATCTAAAATAAATGACATCACACATCGGCACCATCCTCATCCACTCATCGTGTGTTCCTTTGTTTACCGTCTCCTCAGAGTTCTTCTAAACTTTGCCTCCAAAAAGGCTCCTTTTTAAATTATTATATGAGGTCTATTTGTTCATCTCTTCGGGAGATATAAAAATTCTTGTGTAGCCATTTAGGCGAACTCTGCAAAAATTGTTAAAAAGAGTGATTGCTGGTACTTAGCTATTATGGAAAAAGTTACGTTATTAAGGGATTTGTTCCAGAATTACTTAGCTTTCGGATATATCAGAATTAGAGATTGGATATCTTCCGTCGGCCTCCGTTAAGGGAATGAAAATTTTAACAGTACACGAAAAGCAAATCAGTGACCAATTAATTTGTGTTATATCAATATCACGTACATAAATTTATTCTCTCCCATGCGGTTGTAGTTGATTCATTTCATTCTATTTAGTTGGTACGAATTATAGCTAAAAAATGGTATGGTCATTTGCAGCGTAATTTAATAATTCCTTCAATGGAAAGTAGTTTATAGTTATATGTTATTGAGCGCATAATTCCATATGTACTTAAAAATCAGAAGAAATGATCAGAAGAAATGCAAGAGCGTGAATGATTTCCTGCGTGGCATAGCAAGGGACCGTATGCGAACCATAATTTGGGAAAGCGGAGTAGAGCACATGTTTCGAGAGGACGATTACAATCAGCTGATGTTACACGAGTTACTGACGTGAGGATACTTGGGCAGATTTATTGCACTGGCTTTTGGATTAAAGTTATTCGGTATCGCCTTGGTGCTACAATTAAAAATAATTCACGAATTATTGTTTTCATGTGTACACTCACTTAACGTTCGTGTCATCGTCTCCGTTCAAATCAAGAGTTTAATGCCGGTTTAATGCTAATGAACTTACTGAAATTCGAGTAATCAATTGTCGCGTTAACAATCACAAGATCACTATAAGAATCACAAGCATTGCAACTTCATATTTTATTCTTTGTCACATTAGAAAAAAATACAAATGTTAAAAACAAATTAAGAATATAGCAGCAAGCATAAAAGCAAGACAACGACCATTTTGTACATTTAATCTTCAGAATATAGGAATTGTTAAAGTATTTGCAGGAATTTATTTTAAGCAGGTGGTAAATTTTGTTGTTGTTCATTAATGAAATCTTGCAATGACCGCATTAATGTATGCGAGTACTACAGATATTGTTGAGTTATGATTTCGAGTTTTGTATATACAAATCGTCGAGCTGTTTGGGTAAAACGGGGAAATTATATAAATAAAATTTGTGTAAATATTTATTTTAGGTACATAATTTGATATCATTACATCAGCATTATTTACATAATCGTTAGTAGTTATAGGCTTAATTTGTTGCACATATGAATAAGCGGGAAATAATAATTTGGTGTTTAGGTTGTGGATCAATACGTTATAAGTTTATGGCACTTTTTGGTGTTGTGCAGTTGTAAATAAAATCTAATTCTTCTTTAGTTTTGCACAAATTATTTGTTTGCAAGTATTGCGAAGACAACGAATGATGTTGCCCAACGGACTGAGGTAAGAGTGAATGGCAATAAGAGAGCCTGAGGAGTCAGTATCGCTCGTACTATAAAAGCTTGTTCGTCACTGTTGTAAAAAAGACCGCACGCCCTCACCAGCTAATGATCAAAAGGAGCATGCGGAAGTTTATCACTATTACGCACCTGTCTGGGTTTGACAATATTTGGGGTAAATTCTTAAAGTCTGACCATTCGTCAGGTTGCCTCTGGAACATAGATAGAGGTAATAATTGTTGCATTACCTTTATCTGGTTCTAATATTATTATATTTTCGTTACGTTTAAGATTAAACACACTACAATGCTGACGAAATGATAACGATAATTTTTTGCTTTACGTTATATGGTTTATACCTAACTTCATTCGTACCATCAAGAAGATTTAATAGAACTCTCAATATCGGAAATTCTATCTTCAAAAGGTATTACTGTTGGTCTTTCCTCCCTTAGAAAACGCTGTAATGGCAACATCTGAAAATGTGATCAAAAAGGTTTATAACCGTTTTAATATCAAAAAATTATCTATTATATTGTTTTCACTTTTTTATATTTCATAAGTTTGTTTCAAGATCTTAAACAATTCTAAAATATTTATGACGATAACTATGAGTGTTACCAAACGTATAGATTCCTGTAAAATCTAAGCTTACAAAATTAGACCATTAAAAACCCAAAAAGCTAAGTATTTTAATTATGTGTAATCATTCCAGTTTTAATTAATATAACTCTCAATGAAGCGATAAGTTAAGCTTAACAATTTTTATTAAGACGATGAAAAACCGGAGTCAAATAAATTTAGAAGGCGCAAGATGGTACAAATAGGCACTAACCACTATGGAAAAGTCTCACATGAATAAATGATTATTAATTTAGTTTATTCTTGATAAAACTATAAATAAAGTTCGTTCTCTGGTCAAGGCATTGTTTGAACCACTCTTTTTCAATTTTTAAGCTATCATTCTCGTACGTTATAAGGTGAAGGTACCAAACCAATATTAGGCGAATATCACGTATTCAGATTAAAAGTTATTATGTTTTAAAATTTTCTCCAAACCTGAATTAATTTATATTCATATAACGGTAGTTAGTTACATGTAACAAATCCCTTCTATTTTCAGAATCTTTAACTTTAGATTTGACTTTGATCCTCTTTCTAGTTTAATCGCATTTTAAAAGGAAGCTAGATCATAAACGACCATAATAGAACTGATATTATGTTAGTAAATTATAACACCCCTGTATAAAATTGGTTTAATTAATTCTAAACAACCACATAAACTGAAGAAATTTTGAAAAAGGTTTAACATATTGAACTCTTACTTTAAATACAATATTACTAAAAGGTCATCAATATCAATAACAAAGTAAAACACTAAGTACGTTATTGTAGATATATCGTTATAATGTTAATGTCCTTATAATATGTTACTTTCCAATAATGTACCTATTTTTAACACGTTAGAAGCGATATAATGCCCTAGGGAATTATGATAAACAGAATGCCTAGTTATATTTTTTGCTAAAATAAACTTCAAACCCACTTTGTTTATTACTAAAAATACGCATGACAATAAATGTCAAAAATAAAATTCAATATCTTTTTTTAATTGAATAACACACGAAAAGGACATTAAATATACAAGTCACCACGGATGTTACAGGAATAATGCCCTCGGTCAACGTATGTCCCTCGGGCCAGAGGCACTCGGGAAGTACTCTGTTGACCTCTAGGCATTACTATACCCGTAACACACTTGATACCTGAATTACTATTACACTTTTTACAAGTGCCATCTCCTAATATTAGTCCTAACCTATCTATCTACCTCTAAAAATCTTAAAATCAAACACAATAAATAAATGCAGCTGAATGTAAATCGCTTCGCTACAAGTTTGCTTATGTAAGTACAAAGTGACGAATTATTCTTTACGAAATTCGAAATATGTAGAGTTTATTTTTCTAACACTACGTAAGAATTTCTTCTGTGCACAGTTATTCCTAATTGATCACGGTAATGCTCTTTTAATGAGTTAAGCACATTACTAATAATCTAAAAATTTTGGTGTTACATGAAAATGATCGCTGGTTAAAGGCAAATCGTTCTATACACCGTGAGTGTATCGCCACTCAACACTAAATTACCCGCTACGTTCGTTTGTGTTATACAAAAAGGAGTGTTTAGCAACCAATGCAATATGTACACTTATGGTTCGATACTTAATTACTTCTACTTTATCTCGTATTGTTTTATTTTACGAAATTTCGCAGAAATTGGTTACATAAATTTAGTTAACCTACCTATACGTTAATTAAGTTTAATATCATAAAAAGGGGGATAAATTTCACTTTCCGTTTTGACAATTGGAAGAAATGTACACATTTTCCGAAGCATAATTAGAACGAATTTTATACGTACAACGGTATACTCAAATAATATTCAGGCGCTTCTAGTTTAGAAACTTACTACGTCACATAGGGATCACGCGCAAATAATTTTGGGGTTGTGACGAGTTTGCATCAAAAATAGCAAGAATCGATGTATCCTGTGCCATGAACAGTAACAACTTCTTGCAAACTTTTAACTGTTTCCTTCACCAAATCCCATGCGTTTAGTCATACAGGAAAGCTTATTCCGCCTATCTATAAACACCATATTTAAAGATATAGTTTTTGATAATAATTTTACTCTGGATAATATAGGTTCAACTTTAAAACTTTACATGCATCCAGAAAGTACACAGTAAAATACTGAGGGTCGCTACTTTAATTCACAAGGAAATCGCGGTACCTTTCCCCGAGACGTCGTTTTGTTCTACTAAACTCTAATTAGACGAGTCGGCTATTAAATTTTGTAAAAAATTTATAAAATTACGTTATTGACCTACTAAACTTTCCACATTTAATGAAATTTAGTTTTACAAAAGAAAACTAGTTTAATATTTCAATTTATACCTTTCTTAACTCATCTATTCCTTTGTAATCAACTTTTGGTTCCTTTAAAAAAAATATATGCGATAATTTATTTCCACTTCCTTAACACTTCAAAACTACGTTATACTCAAATTATATACTTAACTAGCCAATCAACACAATTTTTGCTTTAACATGAACAAAGATTGCTGAATAAATTTACTCTACGTTCAATAGCAAACGTATTTATTATCTTAAATTGCAATGCAGTCGCTTAACATCTTTGCTTTAGGAAACAGTAACAACCGATGTTTTTTATATTATAATCACTCCAGTGCATTTAGAGTTCTATGATCAACAAATTAGCTTAAAGCTGCGACTATCCGTATTCGACAGCTTTTGGGGTTGTGTTTAACATACTAAAAGTCCCCATACATAGGTTTGGTGGAATCCTTTAAAAACGGGGTCGCCATCTTGAAGTTTTACTTAATTTTTAAATATCTGTCTAGAACTTTAAAAATTCGAAAAAAGTTTCAATAGTAAAAAAAGTTTAGAAATCAAATTTTGGGTTAGGCAACGGCATTGCCGCACCCAGAACTTTTAATTTGGGGGGGGCAACCCAAAAGGACTACGCTAATTTTAGAAAATACATACTTTAGACCCATACCATACCATACACCTACTATTAGCAAAATTTTACACTAGACATGAACTTGGGGGTACACTAAACCCCTGCCCCCTGAGTGCGCCTATGGGTACCGGTCTCTAAGTAAGAAATATTTGAATAATAACTTTTATTTTCCTAAAAAGTAATACAATTCAGTGGTTATACAATTTTTGAAAGTTTTCGTTTAGATTTACATGTAACATAAGCTCCGAACGATCCTCTAACAAGACAAAGACATAAATCTTCAAGTAAATATTTTGTATATTAATAATAAGATAGTTATTAAAGTTCGAAGTCAGAATCGTTCTGGTCGTCATAAGAAACGTTAGGAATATTTTCGCAAGAATTTCTATTACAGTTTTCACATAAACTTGAACAAAATATGTTAGCCTTTTTGCAAGTACAAAGTCAGTTATGGCCACTTTTGCAGTTACAAAAAGTCATTTTAAAGAGACCTTCTGGTGCCCCTGCAGAATCCATAGTTACAGGTCTAAGAACTCCTTTGACATTTTCCCAACCACATTCTAGAGGATTCAGATCTTCTCCAAGCCATAGTTGTATTTGATAATATACCCTTAAACAATAATATTTTACAGAATCTGTTGTAGGTGGTAAAGTAGCTAATTCAAAGTTTGAATTTAAGTTTTGACGTGCGGTTATTTCATTATGTTTAAAAAATCTTAAGTCATCTAGTGACTTGGACATTTTTGTCTTGCCGTATAACTCCAAAAGGAATTCTTCACCATTTTTAACGATATCTCATTTGTCGGCACCTCGACCAATAGCATGAATAAATAAAATATTATCCACAATTGGCTGTATACATTTTTGCAAAAGCGATGTATTAGTTACTTTATCTGAGATAAAAATGTTGTTCGTTTTTGTATAATGAAGTAACAAAACCATCAGATCCGTATCCTCAACAACGATTGTGACAGACTCCTCCCTTTCACTTAGTGATAAAGCAGTTTAACTATTAAAACATCTGCGTCTGCTTGTTTGGTTCTAATGCCCGAGGATTGTAGCTGCGCCATCAACAGTTTTATGAACATTTTCTTGTTTTTGGTCTTATTAAAAAACTTTTCTTGAATCAGTAATAACAATGTCAGCACAATTTAATTTTGTAGCTCTCATTATTGGTTCCTGAAGATTAGTGCTTTGCTTTGAGTCATATCCGTCAAAAACCACTACGCAGTTTGATCCATAGTGGTAAGGAGAAATTTCTTATACTAATGAAAAATTTCTACGTAAGTCGATGGTATTTGCCAAACAACTTTGTAAAGGAGGTAACCTCCATCGTCTACGAATATTCCATTATTTTCAACATTAATAGAAGGTTTACATTTTTTGTCCATATGTTTTAAGGTTGATTTTTCAGATTTTCTCAACATGCTGTTTTCAATAATAGAAACGGGATATGGGGCAAGTTCGTACTTAAAACATCCTTTCAGATCTTCTTTGGATAGACAACTCCAGGTTAAATAATTGTATAGGGTTCACGGGGGAAACTTGGTTAAAAACTTTAGCTGTCTTGCTAGCAAATTCAAAAGATTTAACTTTATTCGCACATTTGAGTTTTAGTTACTGATAGTACTTCCCAATTATCTACATATATGTATGTTCCCCTATTTCTCTAGCTTTGTGACAATTTATGTTTTCTGCAGCAACTGTGCCCGTGGTTATAGAAAATACTTCTCGGCTATATATATCAAAAGGATTGTGAATATTTAACCAGTCTCTGATTTGTTCCAAGTCTTGAGTGTCGCGCTTTTCTCTAGATGTTCGTAATTCAAAGTGTTGTACGGAATACACAATTTTAACATTAGCTAGATTTTCTAGAGCATCACAAAATATAGTACACGTTGGCATAGGGAGATCCCATTTAGCTAGGTTGTTGTCAGTTAACCCTCTTCCATGGGTTAAACCTTCTTGAGCTTTAAGGGAACGCATTAGGACCTGCTCTATTGTCACGTCCGACCATACTCCTGACCAACATTTTTCTGTACGACGAATTGTAAAGAAATTTAAAAATGGATCATATTCTTTTTCAGGAACAGTCTTTTAAAAGTTGCATTTTCTGAAGATACAAATGAGCACATTTTGCGTATTGAATATGCCCGGCAGAATTTAAAAAATGGAATTATTTTTCTGACACTATACAAATGCATTTCAAAATCTCTGGAACGCTCGGCATAAATAAACATTTTTAATAAATCTACCTGCTTTATGTATTCACGCCAAAGTTTGTTGGTACAGCAACTATTACTTTCTTTGGAGACAGCAGATTTTAACTTGTCTGAAACACACTGTAAAAATTCAAAGACTCTATCATCAGTATTTCCAGATGAATGAGCGCATTCAACAGCCTTTTTATCTATATCTTCAAAATTTTCTGACTTCATCAAAACCAAAAGTAAAGCAAGTTGAGTGAGAAAATGTGCTCGCAGAGAACGCGCTTACAAATGTCCTGTCATCATGGCAGGAATGCTATTTTTTGCATATATGGTGCCCCATAATTTTTCTAGTCCACTTCCTGTCATTATATATCCAGTCGATCCTAAAAAGGACATAAGTAAATGGAATCCTCGTAAACGAACCACCACACCCTTCAAAGGACTGGTAGCTTCAGCTAATGCAACCATCTCGACTGCCTTTATGTAAAGTGGTTGGTCAAATGTAACGGCACACATGATTTGCACATACTTTAAGCAAATAAAAGCGTTGAATAAATTGTATTTAAGTTCCCGGGGTTTAGATTAATAAAAGGAAGAGGAAGAACTTTAGTGTTTTCAAACTGTCCACATACCGAATTTGCCGCAAATCCGCTGCAGGACGGTTTTCTTTTCAAAATAGGACAGACACGATGACAACCACAACGAATTTTTTAAATTTAAATTGGTTTCGTTTACAATCGACAAACTGCATTGTATATAGTTAATAAATAAATTTTTTAGTCCGTAAGATTTCTTTTGATAGTGGTGAATTTGAATAGATGACACATTACTATTATAGGGCTTATCTAACACTTTCGGTATGTAATTTGGTCTGAAAAGTCTTTTAGGAGGCTTACAGATACTTTCCGGAGAAACGCACACAATACCACCCAAATAGTGAAATCTTCCGCATCCATCTATAGTTTTACATTAAAGTCCGCATTGTCAAAAACAAATTGTTGAAAAGCATTGCCAGGAAACTGATACTGGTTATTACAAGACACGCTTGCTTCAAACTTTAATATTTCTTTGTAGGTTGCACTAAACCCTAATGCTGATTCGATCGATGAACGTAAACTCCTACACCAAGTAAGACTGGGGATATATAGCACCTTGGTCTTGTTGTAGCTACTAAAGAATTAGTTGCAATTATAACTCTTTTATCAGATGCTTTTTCACCTGTCATTTCCGATAAAAAGTTCAAAAGAAGTAGTTTGTCAATATTTCCATTGAGAACATCTTGCGAGGAAGGATATTCATTAACCGGAAAAAATTTAGAACGAATTTCTTCTCGTAATATTTTTTCGCAAACTTACACAATATTTTCTCTCTGCTGTTGAATACTGGCGTTCTTAAATTAATAGCTTTTTTTAATAAGATCGATACAACTTCCTTGTAAACGAAAAATTGTTGGATTTGGGGGAGATTAGATGCAAATGGTTTCGTCTTTGTAATAACTTTTTTCTTAAGATAAGTTGAACTAAATGTGTATCCCTCAGGTAAAATCTCTGTCATCTTTGTTATTAAATTTGGTAAATGAAACTGGCATATTCCTCTTTTTCTTGTTCCGTGTAACTTATAACTTTTTCTACCCCTTCTTTTAACGTAACGTCTTCTGGGCGGCCTGAACCTTTTTTTAACTTAGGAGCATGTGTAAACGTTCTATAGCAAGGAGGATGTTACCTGACTTCTGCCGCCATTAAATCAATTTCATTACCTACTCACAGTTGAACTTTTTTAGACCAAGCATCATTTCTTCTATGACGTTGTGCTAAAATTGTGTTCTTTATATCTATAGTACTAACAAGTGTAAATTTTACTTTTTTTGAAAGACATAATTTTACACAAAACACACATTTAGACTTAACGTCAAGAAACTGAACAGATCCTCGGCGAACAGTTTCAGAAACTGACGGTGAATTCGATAAATCTTTTTTAGCTTGTTTATTAAATGCTTCACTACTCGTTTATCTTGTATAATTCCACCCGATAATTGCTATGGACAAATATTTCAGTTTTATTGAGTAGTTGTTTTGATTTGTTGTCCCCTCTTAAAATGCTTGGTTTTATAATACTTTGAATTCCTTTTTCCTTTACATTAATTCCTCCTGATTTCTTTACATTATTGCCACAAATGAAACACGTACTCATGGTGTTGCTGAAAAGAAATAGGAATTAAAATGTTACACGGCCTGATGCCAACATAATAAGCCGAAAAATGTAAACAGTTGAACGGTGGTTGGGTTGAACACCTGATTCTCCCACGTAATACAAATAACAAAGAGTTGTTTACGCGATCGGTAACAATAACGATTAATTATTACTTTTAGAAATCACTATATTTTTTAGTTTTAGGATATTAATGTTTTACATATTAATCACATTTAATAAGAATCAACATAAATAATAACTTACCTTAATAATTTCTTGGAAACCATAAAAAGCGACGGACTTGAACGAGAAAAATATTAAAATTAGAATTTGAACTAGTATTTAAGTTGCATATGCATCCATATTTGCATAAACACTTTATCACATAGATCGGTGCCAACCTACTACTCGCAGGTTTCGTAATCTATTAATTAATACAAACAAAAATACATAAAGCAGTTTACATACGTGTAAGTATATAACTAGTAATTGCGGATATTCACATTTACGACTCGAAATATTCGCATATTGTATTTTATTTGTTGCTGAATATTTAAAATAATAACAATAGTAATAATAATAAGTTATATTCAATTTCGGCTTTCCTCCGTTACCGCTAAAGGTACATTTTCCTTAAAATATTCACCTTTTATTTTATTTTCGCCTTTCACCAGCCTACAGGGGACGCCCTATACAAATTCCTTTTTGTTAAGTTACTGTTCTTTAAAGAAAATTTAATTTACAACATTTTTTGCCTCTTACCTTTTTTCGAGATTTTTAGCCGTTTTTAGAATATATGCGCAAATTTAAGAAAATTGCAAAAAATCAACTTGGCGGGTACCACCAACCCCAGGGGTGGGGACTTTTAGTATGTTCAATAGAAACCTAAAAGTTACCGAACACGGGTGGTCGCAGCTTTAAGCTAATTTGTTGAAGTAAAGCATATAATGTTTCATAACTGCACTGGAGTAAATAGTTAAAAATACGGAGTATACTTCTAAAGTAGCCATTGTAAATCCGCATTACATTTATTATTATATAGAACTTAACTTAAAAAACAAAATAACTAGGTACTCTGTTGTACTTACATGTACGCTATTTTTAGTTCTTTTCTGACCCGTATGTTGTTTACAATTGAATTCTGTACAAAATATACTTAAGTTAAGTAAAAAAAAAGGATATAATGAATATGTCTATACATCTAGCTAATACTTCAATATATGTATTTAACGCTTGGGTAGCCTAGTCCGGGTTTCTACTTGACTAAATGTGTACATACCAGAACGGTGGGTTTCAAATTTAGGTAAGACATGCCCGTTGCGTTTCTAGTGTCTCTAATTACACTATTTAAATAAAATCAATTTAAAAAATGCTTGATTTTGGATGATTCTAAAACGTATGGCCAAAAAGTTTTGGTACAAAACGCATTGCAGCTAAAGTACACGTTAATGCTACAATGTCCAGTTATTTTTGAAAACAAAATTATCCAACAGCGTTTCGGTATTTCGGCAGCTGAAATTTAGAAATCATTTGAATTGAAATGGCTTATAAAGCTTTTATACCTTGCTATTTATTTCCTATACAACAGCTCATGGCAAGAAAAGATAACCATGTATAATCTATAAAAAAAGTGAAGACTTCTAGAATATTAACCAAGTGCTGTAATTTTGCAACGGTATGTATTACTGACCCAATAATCACGGAACAGTTCTGATACAAAACAACGGGTGTATGGTCCCGCGTTTTGTGCCGAAAAAAGTTGTGAAGTTGGCAGTATACAGCCTGTACCTAATGAGTTACGTTAATGCAAATTTTACTCTACCAGTGACTTAGCTCAAGTGTGGGAGACGGGATGGTTCGAAGGTTATCTATGAATACACTGATTAAAATTACTTAATAAGAAGCTCGCTATAACTAAACGTCGCATTATTTACATTTCTCTTTAACACAAATTGGTCAAGGGCTTGTTGGGGATAATTCCATATCGGACACTCAGCAGGAAATAAACTATACCTTTTTTCCAGGTTCTGATAAACAGAGGCAGATTGATTTTATAAAATCTTATATTCCCTATTTATTTTGCAATATTAAACATACATTATCTCAACTAATAATAACAACATATGTACTCTTAAACCCCTCCATACATATTCCAGCATGTTGGACAAATATGTTGGTAAAGGCAGTTATGAGCAGGCTCGGCGAACATGCTCGAAGATGTGTGACAATGAGGAACGTTGTTGCCGATCCCTACCAACACGAACCGAGCGTCGGACAAGTGTGTACATGTATAGTGGTTTGTATCGTGCTAGTGTATCGTAATGGTGTGAGGCGAGGGCATCATTTTCTTGTTCCGCTTTTTTCCTCGGATAATGTCGTTCAGTGACAATAAAAGGTTTTGTACAGAATTCATAGAAATATACATAGATCAGAGGGCTCTTTGGGGGGTAAGAAGCAAAGAATACAGTAATAAACACCTAAAAAGGAATAGTTATGGTGTATTTGCTGAGAAAGCTAAAGAAATTTTGCCGCTTGCCGATGAAAAATTAGTAAAAGCAAAAATACAGAGTTTAAGAGCTTTATTTCGACGAGAACTAAAAAAAGTTATGGCATCAAAGAAAACGGGAAGTTCAACGGATAACATCTACGAACCAAGTTTGTGGTACTTTGACCAGTTACTACTTACAACTGACCAGGAAAGTGTTAGTCTCCACTCTAGGGAAAAGAATAGCCACTTCTGAAAGCGGTGTTGAAGTAGAACTCAATGATGAAGAGGAAAATGGCACAAATGTTAGTTTTTTTACATAATTTTAATTTTTAATTTATTATTATTGATTTACTAACCACATTAAGTTTGGATCTTGAATTTTTAAAAGGTATACAAAACAAATGAGTTATATAGCCGGGCAAAAGTTTGGTTACTAAAAATATCTAGATTCTAAAAGATATCTGCTAAATTTAGCAACAAAAATTTTATATCTAGGCCAGGATCTAGGCTTAAAACCCTTGCCCGTTCAAAGTCAGTTATAACTGACGCAGAGATATATGGTTTTTAAAAAAAACAGAAAAACTGCTGTATACAAAAAACTGTCGAGGAATGCATTGATAACTAGTGGTGTAATATAGTAGCAACCAGCAACCATTGGTTGGTAATGCATTCCTTAACGTGCTCGACAGAGTTTTTTGTATACAGCAGTTTTTCGGTTTAGTAAATAAACGATATATTTCTGGCGTCAACTATATATCCACTACTATATAACTTTAAAAATATAAGAAAACTTTTGAAGTTGTTACCTTAAAAAAATATTTTGCGAATATAGTGTTATTTCAGGTAATTCCGCATAATTTGCCAAAAATGGTTATAACTGGTTTTGATCACAAATAAGAAATTTGATTAATATGTAGGTATTAGGTATTACGAAAAATATACATAAGCTCACAAAATACGAATTATAACTTTTTATATTTCTAAGAATGAATAAGGACGTTTTATAAAGAAAAAATGCCGAAACACATAAACTGAGCAGTTTGATAAATACCTATTTACTAATAAACTACCTAATAATTTATTATAAGTTTCGTTATGAACGAATAAGTTTAAAGGTAAATATGTAATTAAAAATTATTATTAATTTTATTAAATACATAAATAAAAAGTTTGCCTCGAGTAGGATTTGAACCTACGACCTGCACTTTGCTAGAGTACTCTAGCAAAGTACAGGTCGTAGGTTCAAATCCTACTCGAGGTAAACTTTTTATTTATGTATTTAATAAAATTAATAATAATTTTTAGTTACCTAATAATTTTTTTATATCAACAGTTTTAATGGTGTATTCAAACCTTTGGCCGCTGTGTACATAATTTCTGTATGACATCTTAACCTAAGAATCTTAACGATGGTTAATCATTTGTTGTTGAAAAGACACGGCGCTCTCTTTATTATAATAATGTCTGTAAAGTCCTCGAACTTGTTCGGCGAGTGCATTCTTTATTGTACGGTTATTGCGTATACCTTGAAGCCCTACTAAATCCGATACTTCTTGTCTCCACTCTCCTTCAGTAAGCTGACCTGTGGAAATGTCATTTCAATTAACAACACTGGGTGTGTTGTAAGCTCGACTCTTTTTTACGCAAAAAGTTATGCAAAACACAACAATCCAGTATTATTTTGTCCACTCCACTCGAATTGTTGTTTGCAAAACCTGAAATCGGCTGGCTAAAATTCTAAACACATTTTCTACTATTCGTCTGGTACGTATAGACGATAGTTGAAAACTTTTTCATCGTGGGAAATCTCTTTTGATGAATAAGGTTTCATTAGATTTTCCTTAAGCGGAAAGGCCTCATCTCCTATGAATACGAAACGCAGGCATACGTTTCTACCATCTGGGACGTTGGTGAGACCACGAAAGTTCATTTTATTTTCCTTCAACAATTCACCGCTCTATACTTCTTTGAAATGGGTGTCAAATTGAGGATTTTCGGGAGGTTGGAATATGGATTGAAGGTGAAGACCGAAGAAGGCATTTTTTTTTGTTAGTATGCTTATGGTTAGTAATTACTTATTTTAGCTTATATATATATATATATATATATATATATATATATATATATATATATATGTCTTATTGTAGACTGTTCAGGAGTCCTTCTCCTCTTCAGCCTTGGTCATTCCCTTGTTGTTGGTGTTGCGCTGCTTTGTGTTATTGTATTCTGTATAATCATGAGGTGTGGTAATTTTTGGTAATAAAAAAAGAAAAAAAAGTGTTTAAATTTATTTGAATTTGAATTTTGAAGTGTGTAGTTGGGTTTAAGTGTGCGTGTGGGTTAGTGTGGTGTGGTGTGCAGTGTGATTAATTAGATCGTTGGCCGGTGTCATGCTGGGTCGTCATCGAATAGACGGGGGGTTGCGGAGGGCATATAGAGATTATCGAGATTCTTCTACCTCCTCGGGGAGGTCGTCTTTGGTTGGGATAGTGTTGCCGAAAATTCTTTTATAGGCGAAATTTTCCTGGAGTTTTTGGATACGGTTTGTGATTGGGGGTATATTGACGTGGTGTAGGATGAGATCATTAGGGCATATGAGGTGTAATTTGTGTATCCGTATAAAAATTCGGCCTTCACAGGAGACGATTGAGGAAAGGTAATTGGGGTTAATGTTTGTTTAAATAGGAGCTCGTAAATCCATAACAGGGCGGATGTATGTTTTATATGTGTATAGAAGTGTTTTGGGGTGACAACCCCTGATTCTACCCCGAAGGGCGCCCCGTAGGTTTGCGCGGTTTCTAATTCTGTTTAGTGTTCTTTTTACATCGGGGAGCCAATTGAGGGTTCTAGTGAATAGGATTCCTAGGTAGGTGATTTCATCTTGGAGTGTGAGCTTTTCTTGGTTAAGGGCGAGGGAGACGTTTCTGGAGGCAAGATTGGGGAACTTATCCTCTGCGTAATGAGGTTGTCAGAAAAGGATTGTTTGGGTTTTGGTGGGATTGACGGAGACTCTCCACTGGTTCGCCCAGTTAGAGAAGTTCCGTAGGGTTTTGGATATGAGGCGGGAGGCCGTTTCGCTGTTCCGATTAACCGCCCAAAAGGCGGTGTCATCCGCGAACTGCGCAACTACTACTCCGGGTTGGGTAACTTCGGGAATGTCGGATGCAAAGATGGTGTAAAGGATAGGGGCTAAGGCAGAGCCTTGTGGAACGCCTGCTGTTGGTTGAAAAGGATCGGAGAAGGTTTTCCCTACTTTGATCCGAACTGACCGATTGGTCAGGTACGAGAGTAGGAGTTTGGTGAAGGGGTCGGGTATGTTTAGGTTTCGGATCTTTTGCAGGAGACCGGCGTGCCAGACCCTGTCAAATGCTTGCTTAATGTCCAGAAACACAGCCAGATTGCATTGCTTGTGATTGAATGCTCTGGTGGTCTCTGTAAGTAGCTTACAAGGGATCGTGACACGTTCGGTTAGAACGGAAGCCGAATTGGCTGTTGGGAAGGAGGTCGTTGTATTCTAGGTGGTCCCTGAGTCACCTGGTTAGAATCTGCTCAAAGCATTTTCCGAGGCAGCTCAGGAGGGAGATTAGTCTGCAGGAGGAGGGTGAGGTAAGATCAGCGTGGGGTTTAGGTATCATGGCGGTGGAGGCCGATTTCCAATCCGTCGGGAAGTACGATAGGGTAAGGCATTTATTGTAAATAGGGGAAAGTAAACGGAGGGCTGGTTCGGGTAAGTGGCGGAGAATTTTACGGTTTATGCCGTCATGACCTGGGGCAGAATTTTTACCTTTTTTGAAATATGAGCTGACCTGGTCAGGGGTGATAGGGGCGTAAAAAGGACTCTCGTTATCGAGTAGGGTTTCGGGAAGGTTAAGGGTACGGAAATATTCAAGGCGACTCTCAAGGAGTGCCTTGAATTGGTTATCAAACTGGGGATCATCTGGGGATCGGAAAATGGATTGGAGGTGGCGACCAAAGAAATCGGCCTTTCCCTGGTCGGAGGAGATTAGGTTGCCCTGAAGGTCGGTTAGGTGGGATTTGGGGTTTACTTTTCTTCTGGTCAGTCTATCAAACTGTTGCCAGAAGAGTTTACCATTTCTATAATCAAGCTGGGAGGTGTCTTTGGTCCAGGAGTCTTCAAAGTGTTTATCGCTTCTCGACTGATTAAGGCGTTAAGGCGATTGTATTCGGTCTTGAGAGCTGGGTCACTGGATCGCAAGAATTGACAATAGATTCGTCTTTTCTCTTTGATCCAGTTCACAATGTGCCGTGGGAGCGGTTTTCGAGAAATGTCGATGTTTTTTAATGGGACCGAGTTATCGACCGCTTCCGCGATAACGGAAGTTAGGTCTCTAATGGCTCTCTCGAGATCTTGGGTCGTTTGAAGATTAGGTGTGGGAAGTTGTTGGAGATGTGTTCGGAGAACACATTCCAGTCTGCTTTTGAACAATCTTTAATGCCTGTGTATTGCGGGAGTGAAAGGGGGGCTGGACAAAATGAAGTTTTGACCAGTAGGGGAATGTGATATGATGTGATTGTGGTGCCTAAAAAGCTCACGATCTAAATAGCGGGTTATAATATGATATAAATATTATAGAAGTGGGAAAGTGCACCGTCACAGCAACGCATTCGAGATGCTGTAGGTGTGCAGGAAGTCGAAAAGGAGTGGATGGGAAGCAATTTTTAATTAAGAGGGCGGTTCCGTGGTGACTTTTGTTTAGGAATGAGTGATACGTGTTGAAATTGAGTGAAGATCGGGGTGTGAGCTTTGTTTCCGTGATGGAAAGGATGTGTATATTGTGTGTGTGTAGGAAGTGTTTAAGTAAGAGGCGTTTCCGATGAACGCCCCTGGCATTAATGGTCCCTGCTATGGTAGCCATTGGAAAGGAATTAAGGAGTGGGTTGGCGGATTACGGCGACCTTCATCCGCGTATCGGATACGCAGATGTTGATCCTCCATTGGAAGAAGGTTTGGGATAGCGAGTATATGGTCCGAACAACCCTTTCTCGCCGGCCAAGAAACATACTGGTGAGGACGTGGGTAACGACTTGTAAGAAGTCCTTAATGGATAAGGATTGGGTATCGGGAGAAGGTTTGAGTTGGGCTGCGTCGTCCCAGTTGGACTCTTCGGAAGATAGGATAGGAACAAGGGATGCCATCATCGACGGGGAACTGAGAGTTTCCCGTCGCTTCCGGCACTGGAAGGAATAGGTGGGATGCGCTTCCCCGAAGTTGTTACACTTTGGGTTGGCGGCGGATTTGCATGACGAGGATGGTACGGAAAGGACACTTCTCAGAAGTATGTCCCACCGGCGTGCAGGTGGAGCAGTACTTCGGGAGGGGTTGCGGGATGATGGAAGGTTCGCAACGATAGTGTCGCCCGAATATGGCGACACCGCGTGCGAGGAGGTATTCAAAGGTGGCTTGGTAAGAGGTAATGATCCGGATGAGGGATGTAGGGGTGTTCGTCGCCTTAGAGATGATGCAAACGGCCTTCCTCACATGCGGAAGATCGAACGCACCCAGGATCTTTTCGACTAGGATATCCTTATCTACGTGACGAATCACGCAGGAAAAGGAGGGAGGTCTAGGATTGGAATTGGCTGGACGGGGACCGGACAGTTGGGATAGGGTTACTGAGGGATCAGCGAAATGGTGTCGCAGCCTAAGCTGCGTACCATTCGGGGGTCTCTAAGAGACAGGTATGGTTGTGGTTGAATGTCAAATTCAACCAGGGAAGGTTAAGGGGTTTGAGGGAATTAAAAAGGGATTTCTGACTTGTAATGGATTTTGGGATATTACGCACGCAATATCTCGAGGATTATGAGCGGGTGGGTAAAGGATTAGGATTTGGGTTAACAGGTGTAAGACTCACGGCGGGTACAGGTGGTTAAGCGGTTGTAGGTAAGAGGGTGGATGTAGGTAAGAGAGCGGTTTGTGTGTGTGTGTGTGTGTGTGTGTGTGTGTGTGTGTGTGTGTGTGTGTGTGTGTGTGTGTGTGTGTGTGTGTGTGTGTGTGTGCGGGTTTGTGTGGTTTTGTGGAACGTGTGGAAATGTAGGAGTGAGTGGATGAAGTGGAAATGGATGAGGCGTTTGAATGGGAGCGTGTACGTGAGGAATGTGGAAGTGAAACGAGTGTGTGTGCGTAGCATTGTGGTGTGTGAGGTGTGTGGTGGTGTGGGTGGACGGACGGCGTCGGGGGTTGGGGACACAACCGTTAGGGTAGCATGGTGGCGACCGTGTTTAACCATCGCGGTTGTTGTTAGTAGGATCTCCGCCGAGGTACAGTCTGATACCCCCGAGGAATAAAGACTTGGAAATCGGAGATCCAAATAGAAAAGGAGGAAAACAAGTGTTAAAATAACTGATGACCGCTTCTTCGTATTATCTGTATGCAAACAGTGACAGATCTAACTCCGAAGCGGCGAAGATCACGGAACGATGTTCTTTTTTGTGAACTTAAGCGATTGTAATAAAAATCACAAAGCGCTTACGCTGGATAGGGGCTTACGTTCATAACCGAGGTTCGGAGTGCCCTGCCAAGAAGGTAGCGGAAATCCCGGTTTTATACAAATCCAGTGATCGGAATCGGTGGCTACCGTCTTTGGTTAGTCTTCTACGGGGAGCTCTGTTGTAGAAAGCTGTTAACGGTTTTTATTTACAAGAGAGGGGATTATATTTAAAAATGCGGTATGTATTGTTGATAAACTTCTTATGGTATATATCGATTGTGTATTGCTAACTTCACGAACCTGCTTTTTTAATAATGAAACGAAAGCCAATCACGCATATTACGTTTACACATGCCACGGTATACGTTCTTAAACAAATATTTCCGATTTCGGAAGTGTGGATTTGCTCGGATTGCCCATAGTTTCTCAGATTACTTTGAATCTCCTCAGAATGCCACGAATCTCCTCCGATTCAATTGGTTTTCTTAAGATTTCTTCGAATTTTCTGTAATCTCGTCTGTGACTAATCCCTAGTGTAGGACAGTGGCGCCTAGCTTCATGTCTTCTTATTGCTACAAACTCCACATTTGAACCTATATTAAAATATTGTCATTATCTAAACCCACATAGTCAATATTGGACTGCATTGAAACAGTTACGCTAAATACAGTAGAACAAATTAAATGCTATTAAAAAACGCGGTTCTCATTGACGGAATGTGCGGTACGACAAGGTGGTATATCATGTTTGGAAGTTGTATTATTAAACAATAACGTTATGTTGTAAATAAATTTGTCCACTAAAAAGCAATTACGTGCACAATTACTACAATGGTCTAGATTAAACATTAGAATACCTTTTTGTTTCATTTGGCGGATTACCCATCTATACCTATGACATGATAATAAAAAGTAGCACTAATTCTATTGAAACTCAGTTCATTTCGGTTTTATTGTGAGTTACTCTTAACAATTGGAAACCTCTCGTTGATGGTATAATACAAATCTACTAAGTTAATAAGCTTTCCGAGTCTTAAGTCTTATGGCTTACATGTAGTATTACGAGTACTCTGAAAGTAACGTATGTCAGCAAATCGAAATTCACACAATATCTTCTACACCTTTCAGTTATGCAAGAAATCTTAAATAACTTTAATACTTCAATGATTTTACTCAAAGTATATTGGTAAAATTTAAAAGTTATAAATAGATGCAAGTCGTTTTCCAACTTACCAAATAATGTACATTTAAGGGAAAATATAAAATAAAACCTTCAGGCTGTCCATCTTTTATTTATACGTTTCAGTGAGCCATAAATCCATTTTATTCCATCTATAAAAACAAAATTATGTAGTCTGAATTACTCATTAGCTAAGTATTCCTTGAAATTTAGTTAATTTGTAAATAACTTTTTTTTTCAATAAATTTACTTGAATATCTTAATAAAAATATATAATCGTGACCTTAAGCAAATCTTACTAAAAATAAATATGTAGTAGAACAACATTCAAGTTTTCATAGGAACTAAAACTCTTAGCAAGATTGATGAGGTTAATAACAATCGACACACTTCGGCACTACTTCAGGGCACAGTAAACTTTATGCTGTCAACCTTGACTACACATTAAATAAATGGCATGCGTTGCATGATCTTATTGATTAACTACAGTTTTTATTAAAAAACGTCTATGTTCTCTTTGAAGCAAAATAAATTGTATTGTACTAAACCTCAAAATATTTAATTAGACCATTAGTTTATTATTAGACACATGTGAATATCCTTTTCATTCATTAATTCATGTTTGTGGAACAAGTACTATCTGGTGTGGAACACTACACAGCCTTCCAACCTACAGAATGGAAATCAAAAGAAATGAAATAATTTTGATAACATTCTTTTAGGAGAATTATGTAACCCTTTTCGTAATAAGTTCATTACGAAAATAAGCAACATTGTAAAAACAAATACAGTAATCTATGTCAAACAGCCGTTTAAAGCTTCATGTCAGATAGAGGTTAATAGACATCAAGGTGCTAACTTAAAAAATGAAAAGAAGTGAAATAATTTTAGTTGTAATTTTTGTAGGATAACTATACAACCTCTTTTTTATATGTTCATAACGATACCAGGCAACATTGTAAAAACAAAAGCTATACTCTATGTCAGAATGATGTTTAAAACTTCATGTCAGATTAATAGACAGAAATACAAGTTAACTTCCAAAGCCGCCATTTTCTATAAGGTATAATGAAGGGATATTAAAACTTTACAGGTGCATTTTTGAAGCTTGAAATCTTTACTTTAGTATGGTATATATTGTTTCATTAAAAAATTGAGTAAATAGTCAAATTTTGTAAAAAACCAAAAAAATTTGTTTGGTATCCAAAATCCAGGAAATTCAATGTTTAATAAACTTTAATAACATTGAAAAAAACATTTTCACTTACCTAACTGGCTTTATCGATTTATTATATGATCTTAATAAAAATTTGTTCAGCCAAAAAAAAAAATTACTTTTTATTAATTTTAGTGTAATTTCTAGAAAATACGAAAAAATATGGTATTTTTTAGAAAATCGTACCAAGATTCATTTTCACGCTGCAATAACAAATATCAGTTTGAAAATATTATGTAACGAATACTATATATATATATATATATATATATATATATATATATATATATATATATATATATATATATATATATATATATATATATATATATATATATAAAATTGCAGCAATCATATTTCTACATTTCTATACATGTTATTTCAATTTTTACAGAATCGGTCATATTGTACTAGCCATTTACAGTTATTATTTTGTAACCTCATATTCTTGTTCAGCGACCTCAAAAACCCCTAAATTATTAATTTGAGCCAAATTACTGGTTGATATATTTAAAATTTACCTTCAAAAAACGGTTTTTATTCTTAAAACCATTAAAAAACAATTAGCGTGCAAATTTGAGGTTATCACTTTTTCTGCAAGGTATTTCGATGCAATTTCAAAAAGTTTGATCGAAATTCATTTAATTGCTATTTATTCCGAAATAATGCATGTTTTAAGAGTAATCTGATTCCATTATATATTGTTTTCTTTATCATAACAATAACATAACGTAAGAAGAAAGTAGAAAACCTGTACCTGCAGTAATTTCGTATAATTTACTAAAAAAATGTACACCTTTTATTAGACCAACATAAAAAGCTGTTATGAGACTATTTATCTTAACAAACATCTATAAAAATGTAAATATACAGTTCAATGTTATTTATTTTTAGTAACGTACCATAACAGTTTGTAATTATGAATTTGCTTTCTTAATAGTCAAATTACCATTTCTGTGCAGATTATTTGAAAACCTGCAAAGATGTAAAAGAGAATACAAGACTCTCGACTAAATAATATAAATTTAAAAATGTTTGAAGTTTTGGTATATAAATAAACGCGCGGTACGCATCGAAATCAATGTGCAGTATGCTCTATTAAAGCTAGACGTTTACTGGAGATACACCGTTCGGTGCCCCAAATCGCCCGTATAAGCGTGTATGGCGAAGATAACCGTAGTCACCCTCGAATTATATTCGAAACAGGGGTGTCGCCACAAAGGGCCTAATGTGAATTAATCCTACTCGATTCTGAGACGCCTCGATCGCATTCGGAAGTAGACAAAATGCACATTGGGACAGATGCCCTTTAGGATGAATGGAATCATCTCTCGATTAGGTACTAGCGGCTACAGGTGACAGTAGTTTTGTTTATCTAATCTAGTTCTGTTAGGTTACAATAGTTTTGTTTATCTAATGTAGTTGTGTTAGCATCTAATCTAAACCAGATAAACAAAACTAACGGATCGTAATTTAATGAATTAAAATTACACTCATTATAATATCAGCGCATATCGCAACCGAGTAGGAAAAATGCCCATTAGGTTCTTTCCGGCCATCTCAGGTGTATTTATTTTAGTTCAGACTCGTTCTGTATGTAGGATATACACATGCAGGGTGGTTTTTTAGTGCGAGGAAGTCCAACATTTCCGTTATGAGAAGCATGTTCATCATACAAAAATTATAGAGGTGTAAATATTTTTCAGTATACCGGGTATTCAACAAAGGCATGACAACATAAATATCAATTTTTTTAAATGAAAACCCCTCTATTTAGAACCACCTCGAAATGTTGTGTATAGTGATGTATTTCAATTTGACCACAGTTGAGACGTTGCCAACTTATTAAAATTTTATTGCAAAACTCGGAACTCGTTATGAAAATTATATGTATGAATTTAGCAGGGTAGTGATACTTTTGTCAAACACCAAGGATGATGCAATGTACAGTGTGTTCCGATTTAGTTGTTTTAGTTGTTTTCTAAAGATATCTTTGTAATTATCAAAGATAGAAGTTTTGCAGTTTTTACGTTCACGTACTACTTTGTTGACCTAGATTTCATGGCAAAATCGAAAATATAGTGTTTTCTTTTGTTTTCGGCTTATAGCCTAACGTCGACATTTCTACACTTTTTTCAAGGTTTTATACCTCGTTTAATACTATTATTCTGATACATTTCGTCAAAGGTACTTATATAATACAAAGTGACGAATTCAGTTGCGTGCTTAGTATTTTTGTAGAGGGTGAGGTTTTTGAGTAATAATATAAACTTGCAATTATTTAAATGGGAATCATCGTTGTCGAAAGTGGTTATTTAAATAATTTTGCACATTTCGAGCATAAAGAGCAAAAGCAACATCATGCATAAACCACATAATGTTTCTGATGTTAAGCGGAACATCTTCTAGTAGACGGGCAAAGTATTTTCCAAAAAGTTTAGTTAAAAGAAGGGCCCTTCTCCTTCGGAATCGGGCTCTTTTAACTTTTAACCAACAGAGAAAACCAACTCATGTAGTTTCCAGGCAACACCTCTTTTTCCCGGATTATCGATAATTTTGGACACACTAGTGGTATTATACACGGTGTGACAACTGTCTGTGTTTGGTGGATGGCTCGGATATTGAAAATAAATAAAAATTGTTTATATAAAAGTTGTTCATAGTCAAGTTTTCTATTTCGTAAAATTATTTTTGAGTATACAGGGTGTTTCGTTCAACCCATGTGCAACCAAATTTTTTTTATTTTAAATGGAACACCCTGTATATTATTGCATATTCTGATTCCACGTTTCATTTTAGATCAACTATATGTACCACCTGCAAAGTCCAAAATGGACGATTTCCGAGTAATTCGACTTTTTTTTAAATTGACGTCTATTTCAGTCTGTAAAAAATCGAATATCTCGGGAACTGTGTAACTTAGAGAGGCGCGGTTTCAACTATAAGATTAAGCATGAACTGGCCAAACTTTTCCATGTGTGGAAAATGGTAACGAAGACAGGGGGTACCAAATAGAGGGCGCTGAATTTTAAAATTTTCAAATTTTTTAATTGTGTACCAAACATCCATTACATTCCATATACTTAGCTTTAACCGTTTTATTGTTATTTTAAGTTTTAGTGTTATTTTAACAATTTTTCCTGTATACGACGTGGTAGACGTTTCAACAAGTGAAAAACACATGAAAGTCAGTTTCCAATACGTTATAAAGGTTTTTAATTAGCATATCTCTTTGTGACGAACATTTTTTTCAAAATGAATTTATCTACAGAAGAAATGGTAGACATGATTTTTATCCTTGGCGAATGGCAAAAATTTTTTTATTGGTATCAAGAATTCCCAGATAGAAGGCATCCACAAGAAAAAAGTTTTCAGCGGACATTAGAAAGGTTTGTTTCAACAGGAAATGTAAAATACACAGCTCGTAACCAATATAAAGCAGTGAAAAATGAAGAAAATGAATATAGGGGGTTGGCTACAGTTATTGATGACCCACAAGTTAGTTAACGGACATTAAGTTCTTGTTTGGGAATTTCCTCTAGATCAGTTGGTCGAATGTTAAAGAAAAACCATTTCCATCCAAATAAAGTGCAACTACAGCAGAAACTACTACCAACCGATTATGAAGCACGTGCAAATTTTTGCCAGTTGCTTAGGAATAAACTTCGAACGGAACCTCGATTTTACAATTTCGTTTTATGGACAGATGAATCTACTTTTCATAATAATGGGTTAGTTAATGGACAAAATTATCAATATTGTTCCGATGCAAACCCGTACATTGTTATGGAATGTCATTGACAAAATAAGTGGTCTATTAGTGTTTGCGGTGGAATAATTGGTACTCAGATTACTGGTCCACATTTCTTGAATGGCACTCTTACTGGTCAAATTTTTCACAATTTTTTGAATATCACGTTAAATGAATTGTTAGAAGATGTAACTTTAATAATAAGATAAAAGGTATGGCTGCAACTGGATGGCGCACCTGCACACTTCAGTATTATTGACAGACAATTATTAGACGAACGATTCCATGAACGATGGATAGAAAGAGGGGGGTCGATTGCTTGACCGCCAAGATCGCCAGATTTAATTCCTTTAGATCTTTGTCTATGGAGTTATGTGAAAAATCTGGTGTATCAGGAACCACCAACTACTTCTGACAAGATGAAACTTTGTATAACACAGGCTTTTAGACAGATTACGCCAGAAATGTTAGCGCGTGTACAAATTTAGTTTTGCGAGCGAATTCGCTTATGTTTACAAAACGAAGGTGCCCATATCGAACAGATACTTTGAACTTTTCATTATATAATTTTGTATACATTTTTTAAAACCTCAATCCTAGTTTTGAAAATTTTTCAGAGAATAAATATTTTCCATTTGTTTTTCATTTATTTAACGCCTACCGCGTCGTACACAGCAAAAATTGTTAAAAGAATGTTAAAACCTAAAATAACAATAAAACGCTTAAAGCTAGGTATAGGGAATGTAATGGATGTTTGATAGACAATCTAAAAACGAATTAAAAATTGTATAAAAAATGTTAGGGTTCTATTTCAAAAAGAGCGTTACGTATTTTTGAAAATTTTTAAATTCGGCCCCCTCTATTTGATACCCCCTGCCTTCGGTACCATTTTACATAAATGAAAAGGTTTGGCCAATTCATGCTTAATCTGATAGTTCAAACCGCACCTCTCTAAGTTACACAGTTCCTGAGATATTCGATTTTTTAAAGACTGCAACAGGCGTCAATTTTTACAAAAAAAAACGAATTACTCGGAAACAGTACATTTTAGGCCTTACATGTGATATATAAAGTTGATCTAAAACGAAACGAGTCAGAATGTGCAATAATATACAGGGTGTTTCATTTAAATAAAAACGCTTGGTTGCGTCTGGGCTGAAGGAAACGCGACAGAAAACTTGGCTATGAACAACTTTTATATAAACAATTTTTATTTATTTTCAATATCCGAGCCATTATCCACCAAATACAGCAGTTTCCACATCCTGTATATAAAAATACTGAAGCTGTATTATCGATAACTTTATAGAATCGGGCGGCTGTGAAATTTTTTTTACGTTCACATGTATTTATGTCCATTAATCTCTATCTGACATAAAGTTTTAAACGTCATTCTGAAAGATTATTGTTTTTGTTTTTAGAATGTTGCCTGTTTTAAAATTATTTCATTTCTTTTAATTTAAGTTAGAATCTAGTTGTCTATTAACCTCTATCTGTCATGAGGTTTTAAAGGTCTGTTTGAGATTGATTATTGTTAACAATGTTGCCTATTTTCGTAATGAACTTAAAAGAGGTTGCATAATCATATACAGGGTGAATCTTATCTAATCCGCCAAAATTAAAGAAGTACTAGAACTCATCATTCTAAGCAAAAAAGTTCATGTGTGCATGGGTCCGGAAATGCTTCGTTTCCGAGATACAGGGTGTCAAAGTTGAAAAAATAAATCGCGTTTTCTTCAATATCTTTCGACTGTTTCGAAATAATTTCAAGAAATTTCGGATTGGAGTAGAAAAATCGATTCTCCTATCTTTTCTCCTAAAAAAAGGTATATTTTAGTGATGCCCGCTAGGAGCAACCTTTTCTGAGAAAAAACGCATTTAAAGCGCATTTTATTTATTTAAAACTAACTTTTGTAAGGAGCACTAAAATATCCAACATTAAAAAAGAAAAAGAAAAGAAATTAATATTAAAAGTAAACATGTTCTTTTGATAAATGTTCAAACAACTGTCCCAAAAAACCCCCGTATACGAAATTATTTCGAAACAGTCGAAAGATATTGAAGAAATCGCGATTTCTTTTTTCAACTTTGACACCCTGTATCTCGGAAACCAAGCATTTCCGGACCCATGTACATATGAACTTTTTTGCTTAGAATGATGAGTTCTAGTACTCCTTTAATTTTGGCGGATTAGATAAGATTCACCCTGTATATTAAAATAATCGGGTCATTTAATTCACGCAGATTATGAGACAACGGCTTGATGGATTTCGATGATTTTTTTTTATATGAAGGTAATTTTGTGTAGAAGGAAGCCAGAAGTTTAAATAAATATGATTGAAAATGCTTAGCTGTATTATTGACATTTTTATATTATTAATCTCTATCTGACATGAAGTTTTAAACATTATTCAGACATTGATTATGGTTTTTGTTTCTATAATGTTGTAAATTTAATTTTAAGTGCAAAACTTTGCGGGAAGAAAGCTCGTTATCCTAAAAAAAATGTTATTAAAATTATTTCATTTCTTTTAATTTCCAGTTTGTAGGCTGGAAGGTCATGTGGTGTTCCACGCCAAATATTTTGTATTTAATGCTAAGTATGTGCATAACTGCAAATAAATCTGAACTCAAAATATAAAGGAATTTTGATTAACAAACTTTGTAATTCACATCAGAATTACCTACGTGACTTTACATTGTTTTTTTGTTTCTTTGAATGTAAATGCTTTCATTTTTAATTAAAAACCGACTTTGTGACTTTGTTTATATTCAAGTTAGACCCCTCTAAGTTAATTAAATATAAAAGATTTTAGCTACTACAGAAAAAATATTCAGTAAGGGCAAGTATAAAAGTACAGTAAATCTTTGTGGAATTGAATCCTCGCTCCATCACTTCTTCCATTTAATATTCTGTGACCAATCTTTATGGCTTGTTTGTAGTTTACCAGCTTATTATCATGACATTTTTAAATTAGAAAAATTAAGAATAATTTCTTTACAAACCAATAATTATTTCAGTTTCAACTGAAATATCAATACTCCAAGATCAAGAAAAAAAAATGTAATATGGAAAATTGAATAGTAATTTGTATAACCTAATTAACATACTTATACGATTAAACACCTTCCTATCAAATGATGCCGTAACAAAATTTAGTTATAAGTTATAAGAGGTTTAAATTTTCTACAGGGTAAAAGCTGTTAAACTTATCTAATTTAAAATTCGCTCAACGTTAAATTTTTGGTATAATGCATTTATCCGAAATTCGAAACTATATTCTAAATTCACCGTAAATGGAAACGACGTTGTATTAAAATTCAATTATTAACGTACTTATTTATGAAAACGACTTTTCCCTTTTTCTATTCTAATAAATGTGGTTTTATTCTTGTACACTAGGACATAGATTAATAACCAAACTTTTTTAATATGAGTATATGGGACACGAATAAAGAATTTTATAGTGGAAGTTTGAAACAAGAGTGCTTATGTGTTTCGGTGTACATAGTGGAGGATCTTATCAAACGCTGTTAAGATTTTTTACGTTAAAGCGCTAAAAAATTGTAGATCCGTAATTGTTTAACATCCTATACAAGAAAACTTTTGAAACGAAATTGACTGTAATGAAAATCCCTCACATATTCCAACGCTTCAACTATTTCAACAAATTTTACGTAGGTATAGGTATTCAGTAATTCTGATACTTACAATCACCTTTATAAACTTGATAATTAAAAATCTTATAGGGTCTTGTTTAATAAAACAATAAGTATTATATATACATATATTCTGCTATATCCCTTTTACATGTATAAATAAGCTAAGAAAAGACATAAACGTTGTCGTGTCTAAATTTTATTTGAATAATCTCAAATTTATGAGTAATATGGATCTTCATTGCTCTATAAATAGGTTTAAAACCTCTGTTAAAGTCATATTTTATAATTCAGAAGGAAGTTTCTAAACACTACTATCATAAGCGAAATATCGCAATAAAAAGCAAGTTATACTATACTTGCACCATTTTTCAGAGGATTGCTTTTATTATTACACTCTTTTGGATATTAAGTCGTGTATTTTTATGTATCTTTTATGTGAATTTAGGCGTTTTGATAACAATTACAGTTATCTTCCTCAACAAATGATAACAACTCAAATTTTAGCACTGTCTCATGCAGATGCTTACGAATAAGGTTGCAAGCCTACAGTGGTCGATATAAGGAGTAAAATGATTGAAAGGTAATTTCAAACACCTTAAACTTACCATAAATCTACTCAGTCCAGGATAAATTGTGTCTAGGTACCACCACAATCTTAAATTTTTCTAAAAGAAATAGTCTTAGACGATGTTAAATTAATCCTTATCTGACAGGATTGTGTACTATTATATATATAATATATATATATATATATATAATATATATATATATATATATACATGTCCAGAAATTTAAGATGATAATGCATGAGATATTTAAACCGTTAGAGATACGAAAGATAAGTGTTAAATTGTTTGTAGAAAAGTTGCGTCATTATATGCCAAGATAGTAACCATGGTTACATGTCAAAAATCCTTCCATTTACTAGACACTAGATGATAAACTGAAAATATGCGTTTTCTAGAAATCGCTTATATCTTGTTTCTTGCAAGAGATACATCCACGATTTTGCAGGATGGGGTTAACAGGTAGCGAGGATTTCAAAATGATTTTGAAAAATCTAGGCCTACTAGATTTTGAGATAATGCACGCAACTTTCGATTTTCTTATGGACGCCATATTGATTTTTGCATTTTGAATTCTTCATAAAAATGCTAATTTCAACCATATATCATATGTTTATAATCTGCCAATGAGAAAGTGTCAAATTACACAATTAAATTTATATCATAAGCAATTAAGACATATTATGTATTTTAAATTAAATGAAAATTAATCTACAAATTAAACTAACTATTGAGAACAATATTATTGATTATTAACATAAATCATAATAATAAAAGTAACAAAACAACAAAAAATAAAATTTAATATTATACTGAATTTTACTATTAATTAATCAAATGCTCGAATAAACCTCCATTCTCCTGCAAACACCATCTGCATCGAGTTAGCACTGCATCACAAGAGTTCCTTATCATCTCGGGGTAATTTTATTAACAGCTTGATAACTGCATCACGTAATTCGTCCTCATTGTTATACGACTTTGAATAAACTTCGTTTTTAAATAGCACACAAAGAAATCAATGAGAGAGATCAGGAGCTCTGGCATCTTATTGGTCCCTGGTTTTATCCATCCATTAGATATTCCATATTTAGGAAATCTGTAATAATATGGGCACTATGTGCAGAGCCCCATCCTGTTGGAAAATCATATTTACTGTAGCAAGAGCTCCATTATCCTTTCCGCTATTTGAGTTTGCAACAGGTTTAGATAGGTAGCAGAGGTCAAGTTCTGTGATAAAGAAAGCCAATAATATGGGTACCAACAATACTAACCAGACATTAAATATTCACCTGTTGCCGCGTTTCACGGTATAAATGCGGATTTTGGTCCGACCAATAGTGGGTATTTTTCCTATTAAATAGGCCACAATTTGAATCTGCTCATCAGACCACAAAATATTCTTGGTAAAGTCTGGATTTTCATTACATCGTTGGATAAACCATTGACTAAATTTCATCCTTCTTACATGATTCCCTTCTCGCAGCCCTTGGACCGGTCTTTCACGATAAGGATGGTATTTATTACGTTTCAATATTACTCCTGCTGTTGATCGGGCAACTCTACGTTGCTTTCAATTTCACGTAAGGATGAGCGGCATTTTCAACTACAGCTTGTAATACAAGATTTTCATTGTTTTCGTTACTATTTCTGTTTCTCTTTACCTTAATGAAACTACCATGATTTATTAAATTGTCACGTATGCGGCTAAACATGCTTCTTCTTGGTTGGCGTCTCTCAGGATAATTATGAAAATACATCGCAGTCTGTCACTATTTCTCCTACAGAGAATGAAACATTCTAACATATCGTATTTTTCACTATTTGAAAACGAGTTCATTTTGGCTTATAACAGAACGTCAAATTAAATGACGTTTGTACAAACGTAACTAACTATGGTAATTCAATTGCTTATAAACATGTCAAAGGTGTCAGCGCCTACTATTCTCTTGCAATAATTGAATAGATGGTTGATTGGCAAAGGCCTAGTTTGATATAAATTTAATTGTGTAATTTGACACTTTCTCATTGGCAGATTATAAACATCTGATATATGGTTGAAAAGCATTTTTTATGAAGAATTCAAAAATGCGAGATGATAAGGATCTCTTGTGATGCAGTGCTAACTCGATACAGATGGTGTTTGCAGGAGAATGAAGGTTTATTCGAGCATTTGATTAATTAATAGTAAAATTCAGTATAATATTAAATTTTATTTTTTGTTGTTTTTTGTTACTTTTATTATTATGATTTATGTTAATAATCAATAATATTGTTCTCAATAGTTAGTTTAATTTGTAGATTAATTTTCATTTAATTAAAATACATAATATGTCAAGGTTGCTTTGATATAAATTTAATTGTGTAATTTGACACTTTCTCATTGGCAGATTATAAACATATGATATATGATTGAAAAGCATTTTTATGAAGAATTCAAAATGCAAAAATCCAATATGGCGTCCATAAGAAAATCGAAAGTTTCGTGCATTATCTCAAAATCTAGTAGGCCTAGATTTTTTTCAAAATCATTTTTGAAATCCTCGCTACCTGTTACCCCCATCCTGAAAAATCGTGGATGTATCTCTTGCAAGAAACGAGATATAGCGATTTTTAGAAAACGCATATTTTCAGTTATCACCCTGTGTCTAGTAAATGGAAGGATTTTTGACATGTAACCATGGTTATCTTGGGCATATAATGACGCAACTTTTTCTCCATTTAACCATCTTCGTATCTCTAACGGTTTCCAATATCCCCATGCATTTCATCTTAAACTGACATGTATATATATATATATATATATATATATATATATATATATATATATATATACAGCGTGTTCAGCGAGGAATGGGACAGTGCAATATCTCGAGAGCGTATGAAGATTTTTAAATTATGAAAATATTGTTGTAAATATATTCCAAGGGCGCACATTTGTTGGCACAAAGATTTGAATCAACGCCCATCACCGCCAGGTGGCGCTATCTCACTTCAATTTTTGAAATGCAATGCCCTATTTTTTATTTCATTTTTGGATTCTATGACATATTTGTGATGACTTTTATTAAGACTCCTACCAACCTATCTTTTGTAGTTTCTGAGAAAAGAGTAATCCTTGGAATTTTAGCACAAAAACGTAATTTCAGGAAGTGCTCATAACATTTGAGTGATACAAAATAGCAAATTTTATACCAAATGAAAGATAAAAGATTGTTCTTCCACAAAAATAATGCAGATAACGCCGAAATAATGCGGTACGCTGTACTATAAATGAAGAAGAATTTGAACGAAAACTGCACGAGGATGGTGAAGTTAAAGTAACTGATAGCCATGAAGAGAATTTAATAGCGAGGATGGAAAAACTTGAGTATACAATTAAAGCTTTGCATAAAAAAATAAAAAAAAATAGAGAGTAATTGCCGCGGTCTGTAAATTATTAAGGGGGACCAACTTATCACAGTCGTTGATTAAGAATCATGTGAAACATTTATCATGCCATGAAAACAAACGCGTAATGAAGTGTCTGTCAAGTTTACAGTTTCAGTTTTGAAAATCGTCTGTGCATCTTCAAATTCCATAATTATGTTTACGTTTTCTAACGAAGAATATTTTGATATGGTAATAATTTATGGTGAATGTAGAAAAAATGCATTTTGAGGGAACCGGTCATTTTCCTCACCGTAAGTGCGAGAATCGCACAAAGACAGCAACAGATGAAGCACACACCGTCGGTGTATTAGCATGTGTAGCTTATAATCCTCATGTGTCTGTGAGATCTATTTCTGAAGAGTGTGCCGTATCAGTTGGTTCTGTCCATAGAATATTAAAATCTAATAAATACAAACCATTTAAAATTCATTTACATGGACTGTATGCAGGAGATCAAGATCACAGACCTAATTTTATCACCGGAGTTTTTATGGAACATTATGCGCAAGACCCTAATTTTCTAGGTCGTATCGTGTGATCTGATGAAAGTAATTTTTCAAACAATGGAATCGTTAATCGCCACAATTCCCATTGGGTAAAAGCAACCAATTTCCAAGTGAGATGGAACATAAATGTATGGTGCGGAATGATAGATGACAAATTGATTGGCCCATATGTTTTTAATGGTACCTTAACAGGCCAACGCTATTTGGATTTTCTTGAAAATCAACTGCCTCCTTTGCTTGAAGATGTAAATGTAAATCTGCGGCAAGTGATGTACTTTCAACAGGATGGCGCACCGGCGCACAATAGCGCAATAGTGAGAAATTATCTAAGTAGAGTGTTTCCGCAACGATGGATAGGTACAAATGGTCCCATTATGTGGCCAGCTCGTTCTCCTGACCTTAGTCCCTTAGAATACTTTCTTTGGGGACATTTAAAGAGTGTAGTGTATGAAACACCTTCTAGAGATGTAGAGGAGTTACAAAACAAAATTATAATTGCTTGTGCAAACATACCACGAGAAACTTTAAGAGCGGCAACTAGTGTTACATTAATTAGGCGTTATCAAACGTGTGAAAATGATGGAGAAACATTTGAACATTTAATTTACTTTGTATGCTTTCAATTAATAAAATTCCAAAATTATTTTTTCTCAGAAACTACAAAGATAGGTTGATAGGAGTCTTAATAAAAGTCATCACAAGTATGCATAGAATCCAAAAATGAAATAAAAATAGGGATTGCATTTAAAAATTGAAGAGATACACACCTGGCGGTGTGGGCGTTGATTCAAATCTTTGTGCCAACAAATGTGCGCCCTTGGAAGATATTTACAAAAATATTTTCATAATTTAAAAATCTTCATCCGCTCTCCAGATATTGCACTGTCCCATTCCTCGCTGAACACGCTTTATTTATATACAGGGTGTCCGGAAAAATGTGGGAAATCTCTCGGATTCAGATAGAAGACGAAAAAATAACATGACAATTTCCAATAAATTTGTTTCCTCCAGACCTTCCCTACGGAGATGTGAGCCCCTAAAGGACGCCGCTGGAAATAATTTTTTCGTGAATAACTTTTAAAGTACTGGACTTAATTTAATAAAAATTCAGTATGATGGCCACTAGTAAGGGCCTCTTAAAATAGTATCCTTGAAACATATTTAGCTTGTTTAGTTTACCAGGGATGGACTAAGTTGTACACCTTAACGCCTAAATTTTTAACACCCTGTACGATACATATCTAAAAAAAATATTTTTGGATAGCTTGAATGAACCTTTACCTAAAAAAACGTATACATGTTTAATATTGATAAAATGAACTATTTTCGAGAAAAAAAAATAAACGAATTAATGTTTCATAATTAATAAATTATTTAAAAAAAATTAAGCCAGTGTTTTTTCGAATTTTTACGCGAAAACACTCTTTTAATAACCAAATTAAACATATTAATTATTTAAAAAATGTTGCAAACTTAAGTGAGTTTATTGACCCACGAGGTATAATTTTATTTCTTGTTCATTTTATTTATCTTCACTCAAAAAAACATAAGTCAAACATTCCTATGGTACGAAATAAATAAATAACCTGCATTTTAGAACTGATTTTTGAATTTCGTGGTGATTTTAATTGTGAACTTATTCCAAATATGGATTTCACTTTTCGTGTATATGCAGATATGCATCTCATGTATGGTCTTGCCTCTTGCAATGCTTTGGAAGCAAGAAGATTATATCACGAGAGATTTCCTAATCGTACTATTCCAAATCAGAAAACATTTTAAAGAGTTGATCAACGTCTAAGAGAGAATGGTGAGTGATTTCGGTTACTAAGGTAATAATATTGACTTTCTTTATAACTTTAGGAATGTTTATGAAAAAAGTACTGATGCTGATCTGACAAAAACAGTGCGTACGATGGAATTAGAGGAAAATATTTTGAATGCTGTAGATGGTAGTGCTTCAACGAGCACCCGCAAATTAGCCGCACAATTTAATAAGCCGAAGACAATAATTCATGAAGTTTTTCAAGAACGGCCCATATCATTTGCAAAAAGTGCATGAACTGATTCCTGAAGATTTTCTCGTAGAATGCAGTTCGCAAACTGACTATTGGATCAGCAACGAAATAATGAAAACTTCATTGGCACTATTCTTTTTACAGATGAAGCAGCTTTTACCAAAAATTGTATCACGAATTTACACAACTCACACGTATGGGCTGATGAAAATCCTCATGCAACTATTGCTTCGCATCATCAACATTATGTGGGCGAGTTATTGGCAATTTTTTGATTGGACCATTTGTATTGCCAGCGCGATTGAATGGACAACTTTATTTGGAGTTCTTCCAGAAAACTTTTAAAGATTTAATAGAGCATTTACCTCTTGAAACCCGCCGAAACATGTACCTTATGCACGATGGGGCACCACCTCATTTTAGCGTTGCTATGCGGGAACACTCAAAAAACGTCTATCAAAATCTTTGAATAGGTAGAGGTGAACCTATCGCCTGGCCTCCTAGATCTCCCGATCTGACGCCTTTGGATTTTTACCTGTGGGGACACCTCAAATCGTTGGTGTAGTCCATTCCGGTTGATACTAGGGAGGAGCTTCTACAGAGAATCACGTTTCATTGTGATGTGCTAAGGAACAATGTGGGGTTATTGTGGCGGGTACAGCAGTTCTCAATTCGTCGTGTTCGCGATTATATCAGACTTCACGGAGCCCATGTTGAACCCACTTATGAAGTTTTTAATTAAAAGAAAATGAAACATACCTAAATTCGTTTATTATTTTTTTTTTCTCGAAAATAGTTCATTTTATCGATATTAAACAAGTATACCTTTTTTTTAGAGAAAGGTTCAATCTACCCAAACATTTTTTTTAGATCTTTATCATACAGGGTGTTAGAAATTTAGGCGTTAAGGTGTACAACTTAGTTCATCCTGATAAACTAAACAAGCTAAATATGTTTCAAGGATACTATTTTAAGACGCCCTTACTAGTGGTTATCATTTCAAAATTCAACTTTGAGGGCCTGTCACTTTATAGCCATACATTTTAGAGAAAAATTTTATTTGCCTTAACATGAAGACATGAAGATGTCGGTTTAATAATTTTTATATCAAACAAACATCCGTTTGTTGCTGAAAAGTTTGATACGTAACGTTCAGTGGTATTATCAGAGATACGTCTATATTACTTAGTACTATTACTATAGTACTTTATCTTTAAAATAATTGTATTTAAACATTTGTCAATTTGAACCTAGAATTCCTACTTGCCAGTGTTTTGTATTTTATTGATAGTAAAATAGATCAAAATAATTAAATTTTGCAATCGACCTGGCTCATTACGCAATTTCAGGTCGATCTTTAAGCACAAAAATATTCAAAGGTCACTTCAATTACCAATAGATGTACCCCTTTAGGCAACTTCACACAGGTTAATGCTAAAATTTTATCTCAGCTGACACGAATAAACAACTAAAGTAAATTAAATAATGGATATATATATATATATATATATATATATATATATATATATATATATATATATATATATATATATATATATATATATATATATATATATATATATATATATATATATATATATATATATATAATAAGGGTGACCCAAACTCGATGGCTAAAACGAAAACAGCTGATTCCTCTGGTCAAATGGAACAAAAAATTGTTAATATAGGGTGTGCCTATTGTTGATGGTTTCAAGATAACTTTTTTTTATTTTTTTCTATTTCGTGTACTTATTTTTTAAATCACGCTGTATCTTCCAAACTAGAAGAGAAGAAAATACATTAGGAGAAATTTGTAGAAGATGAAATTGCCTTAAAGAATATTGAATTCATTCGAGATTAACTCATCATTCAACATTTTTAATGACATAATGAATTCAGAAATGATTTTTTTTCAAATCCCAAGACAAATTTCCAAGAGGAATATTTTTCCAATAGAGATGGATTTGATACATGGCCGATAAAGGAAAAACTTCCTTTTTCATAAGCTTCACAACGATATGAAAAAAACTTATGGTCGACGTACTAATTACTGAATTGTTACAGGAATACGCCCCAGGAAAAACTTTTAGAGCATAAAATTACCTTCAAACATATGGTAGAGTAGATGAGAATTGACGATTTGTCCCTCACTTTTCAATCAATATGTACATTTACGGCAAGAAATACGTTTTGTAAGTATAGTGGGTTAGGTTTGTAGAGCAGCCGTGGCTAAATCCTCGCTATTTCCAAAATAAAATCAAGTCTAAAATCTTTCTTTTTTTAATTTAGCTAAACTGATTTTAAATGAAAAAACGTCAACTAAAAAATCTTAATTCTCCAAAATTAACATTTTTTTGTTTTATTCAATGATTAATAAGTATTTAAATGTAATGTGAGCCTACACTATCAAATACCAATAAAATGACAACCATTTTCACTTTTATTTGAATTAAATGTATGACAAATATATAAATCATGTTTAGAAAAATAAGGTTATGGTTGGATCTAACTTATTTCAACCGGTAGAATACTTATATACAAAAACATACAATGTACCATTTAAGAATTTTGAGGTTATTTCCAGCGAAACCCAAATTGTGGATTGCCCAATAGAAAATGTAGTGCGATACATAAACCCCAAATGTAAAATAAATAGCACCGTCCATTAAAAGCTGTAGAGATTAACCGCCTTGCGCCACGTTATTGTATAAACTGAGCGTGCGCTCCCCAATCTCTGCAATATATACCAGAAACGGCTAATCACACGAAAAAAATTCAGGTTATCAATTTTGTAGTGAATTTTATTATTTACAAATTTATAACAGCTTTTGTCTAGTAAGCGAGTAATTCTCAAAAAACTCAAAATGACCTTTGACCTCTGATATCACAAAATATTCCAGTGATTTTTTTGGCTGGGGTTTCTACCCAACTTTATGACAACACAAAGGTCTGTGCTAAAGTTCAGCTCAGTACTCCACATTCCGCAGAAATATCCTAATGTGACTGGACTAAAACGTATTTTGTATCTTCGTACACGCACAAATGTCTAGATCATTTTTAAAACACTTAAAACGTGTAACACCGTCGAAAATTCGATATCGATTTTTCACGAAAATATTATTTTCTTGTGTGCTTCGCTAATAATAAAGTAAAATATGTCTTATACGGATCTGTGAATCACATACTTTTAACCGTTTAATATTCGTAAACTATATTTATTCACTTCGAAGACGTTAGAGCAGAACTATATTGTTATGTAAGTTACTATAGGACTGTGCAATTCATATTTAAATGGTTAATAATATCTTGGACGTAATCATATATAAAGAAAAAAAATATGTAGAATAATTTATGCAGTATAATGATGAATTAATGTAAATCTTCTGCTTATAAATTCAATATTTAAGTTGCATCTTGGTAGAAAGTTCTAGAGTACCACTTTTACGGAACTTTCGACCAACATTGTAACTTCAATATTTAATTTGAAACCAGAAGGTTTATATTAATTAATCACTATACTACATAGAATTTGTCCTACGCATAGTTTCTTTTTCTTTATTAGATGATTACGTTCAAAATAGCCATTTTAGCAATATGAATTGCAGAGCTCTCCTTAGCCGCCTTAACCATAGAGAAGCGAACTCGAATTGAGATTTAAAAAGTCACCCTTTTGAAATAAGGGTAATAATGTCATCTCTTCTGTAGGTAGCGGACCGCGAAAATTTTATTATTTTATTATTGTAATAAACATTTGTCAAATCGCCATTATTACCATGATAGAAAAGATAATTAGTGGATTTTTAATATCTTGATAATACGTCGTAATTTAGTAATGTTTTCAAAATGTTTTTATTTATATATCTTTATCTAAGGAATATAGGATTGTTTGTAACTAATATGTATGTAAACACATGTTAGGGAGTGAGTGGCAGGTGCATGCTTACAAATGCTTTACTGAAGGGGCGTAACAAATTATTGGAAATTTTATTATGCGCGCTCTTGATGTAAAAATGTCATGGGTCTAATGATTAATAGTGGCGAGACGGGCCGCGATGAAAAGATATATTTGGTACTGGCAAACTCGAGACGCGTAAATAGAAGGTTGTTACAGACGAATGCAGATTCTTAAAATTCAGATGTGCAATAATTACTACGAAACTATTCCAACATAAGTTAGTGTTTCTTGTTTCTTTTTTTGTTACTTTTGAAAGACGGGGGTGGTTTTTCGGGAGTAGATGTAGTTATGTTTGGATCTGGGGGGAAGATAGTTACAGCGAGCTTTTCAATCGAGCCAGATCGATTTTTAGGTTAATTAAATCCCTTCCTTGTAAACAATTTGTCTTTAAAATAATTCGTGCGTGTACATTTTTTCTTTGAATTCGCCAACACTAAGTTGTCTTTTCTTTCTGGGTTAAACCGCGTCTATTAACAATTTGTGCCTGTGATATATTAAGGGAATATTTATTCTAGTGTAAATATGTATTTTTATATAACTGAAAGCCCGCAGCAAATATTTTTGCCAGTCTAGATAACATACTAATTACCAAACATTATCTTGCAAAGGTATCTTATTCGTACGCGAACTTATTAAGCTGAAATCTGCTAAAATAAAAGGACAGTACAGGGCTTTCTCCGGGTATTTGTGCGTATTAGCATTTTTGATTGTTGTTTATATTTATAAAGGTGTAAACGTGGCTGGTTAATGGGTATAGGATGCCGCAGGTTATTAATTGTAAAAGGGAATTGCCTGTCGATATACACTCCCAAGCCAGCCATTAAACACCTCGAATGTTGTATTTATTGTTTTTATGTGTTGTATAGGTGAATGTGTAATCGGAGAGAGAGAGGCCCGGTATTTTGCTAACGCACTCAAACTTATATATCGGTCACGATGTTAGTGATCTAATTAGAATGTACCCTTGTAAGGCTATGTTTTAATGAGTTTTTATTTCACTTTGTTGGAGTTGAATTATTTGCCTGCGAGCTGATTTCTCTTTTATATGTGCTTTATTACAATGTGACTTATGTATTTTGTGATTTAGTTGTCACTGAACAATTAGGTAATTTTTAAATTCCTTATCTGTTTTCTTTTGATCCTCGCATTTACCTTATTACCTGTGCAATTTTACTGTTGTTGTATTTTATATGTACCGTGATTTGCTTTATTATTTTATGGTCTTATTTACTTAAAGACCGGCATGATTGGTTTTTAAAAAGGGCCATATGTTTGGTGTTACGATTTCTATTATGATTTTTATTTTGATTATTTATGGCCCAATTGTGAGTGTGACTATATCTGTTTTTTTGTGTTTCTGTGTACCTAAACCCCTTTTTATTCATTTCCTCTTAATGTTATAATTTTGTACGCACTTTAACCTGATTTAATGGTGTTTTGTTGTATATTTAACCCTTTCATTGTTTTTTTTTGTGTTATTTGATTTATTAATGTACTTGTGCAATTGCTTATTTATGAATAAAGTGGGTTTTATTGGTGGTTCTTTCCCACAATAGTACATTAACGGGCTGAACCACCGCACCGGTGCGAAACGTTCGTTGATTTTAATTTGAGTAGTTCCTTTTTGTTTTCTTTACCTGCCCGCATGATTGATGCAACACGTACCTCATCCAGATTATCTCATTTAGATAGCATAACGTACCTAACACTAGACGGCTACATCGTGTGATCAGGTTTGAGGTTTGCGAGTAATTAAATATCATACTTGTAAATAAATGCTAATGTTTTAATTATTGCCAGGAACGTCAAAGTAAAGCAGGCAATTAATTTGAGCAATAGTGACATTATTGTCAGTCAAGCCAAGATAAATTACTTAGCGATTGTTTGGTTCTTGAATTTGCATTATTGCAATTAAGTTCAAATTACTCTTTTCAAGATAGCTGGCAAGGTACCTGGGAGGACGTTACATAACTGTTAATAATAAGTAAATTTTGCATTGAATTATGCCAACTGGTACCGTAGGACTCACTGGTACACCCTTCTATATCCCCCACCCTACAAAATCACACTCCGAGAATTTCAAATTATGCAATGGACAGTACAAAACGTACCTATTTGTATTTTTTAATTTTTGCATTTGTATGTAAGAATAATTAATTTTATTCTTTTCGGGGAGAGTAAATAGAATGGTATACCAGCGAACCCTTAAAAGCTTTCGTCTCCCGCTCATCAGGAACCATGGGTAATAAGTTTTACAGTTCACCCTCAAGTGAAAATTACTTGAAGTGCATGAGGTAGCTAATCTTGCATGAAAGACGCAGAATATATATAAGTATATGACTTCAAAATGATTTAGAAAATAAGGTAGGTGCTAGTTCATAATGATGTTAAGTAACATCAATTGTATATCTATGTAGAATGACGCCAGAAGGCTGTAGACCATAAATAGGAAATAGCTTCAAATTAAATAAAAACAAATATTAGAAATTGGTTCTACAGTGTTGCTATTTAAAGACGTCCGATGATTGTAAATGTACGGGACAAATACAATAAACATATATTTAGAAATAGCGCTGTGATGGCAAGTGCTGAACTAATTTGTATACAATTTTACGTATTACACGATTTTGGCGTCAACAAGTTTTTCAAAAATCTCAACTAAGGAGTATGGAATAGGACCGCATGCTCAGAATTAGTATTATAGAGTGCTACTGCAGTCGTCCGCTGCCAACGGTGCTTCTATAACACTCATACTAAGAAAATTATTAAGGATTGTAATCTGGCGTCCATCTACAGACGCCACTTTGCAAAGTGCAGCCAAATTGATGGCAAATGTTGAATTGATAAAGTTCGATCATCCTTTTACTTAGAATAAGAAATTAGCAATTCAAGAATCAAGAATGAACTTAAAAGGTAATCGTGCTGTTATCTTTTAAACAAAACCTGATACTGTTTCTTACAAATTACGTCAGCTAATCCTCTGTTTGTGATATAGTGAAGTCCATATGGTGTGCTTCCGTAATCCTTTTTAAATTTACACCCACAATTGCATAAAACATATAAAACGCCGTATTGGCTGGTAATCCGGCCGCTAAACTCACTAACTAACGAAAATGTATGTCGTTAACATGTGTGTTTCACATGGACTCTCCACTTTAAGGTTTACTTTTCAACGTAAATGTTTATCACAACTGTTTCCACATAAATAGGGCACATGTACTTCATTCAATGTCAATGATGACCACCAATCTCTTAGGTTAACAAACTTTTAATTCTGTTACATAGCGGGCTACTTCAGGCTTCCTTTGTATTATTATCGCAAGTTCTATTACTGAACACTATCAACAAAATATTTGCTATTTTATTTTTAAATCTGCTTTTACACTTTTTAAATTCTTGAAGAAAATCACTATTCCTTTCTTCAAGTCACAATTAAACTGTTTTATTTGCTATGTCTATATACGATTTATCCCCAAGAAGTATTATTGCAGTCATATGTACTGTGGAAGTGATTTTTTACAAGTAAAACCATACTGACCCATTCTATGGTCCCTTAAAAAACGCTTGAGATCTACCTTTACTCAAGTTCTAACCGAACGGTTCTCTCCTACACCCTTATTAAACTCTCCCTTCTTACCTTCTGCCCCCCATTTTACCAATCTCTTCGCGCTCATATCAAAATTTATCTATCACAATCGTGTATTTCGTGCGTCGCTTTGCTGAGTCTAAATCTGAAACGGACCCAACGCTCCAGAAAATAAGCACAACGTAGCCATCTTGATTTAGTTCGTAAATTCACTCTCCGAAAAAAACATTATTGCATGTAATTATATTCACTCTGTACATTATTGAGATGATAACTCAACTTTGTATGAAAACTCATGTGGGCGATCTCTATTTCCACACAAATTAACCTAGTCCTGCACATTCTAACAACTTTATTCTTGAACACGCACTCAATTTTCTATTATTTCACCATAATACAATATTTCCACAACCAAAAATGTTCACACATATCCCTTTCTGTACGTTAATACAATTTCATTATCCTAAACTCACTCACTTATACGTCTACGTTCGTTCTTTTTATCTGAATTATTTTATACACAGCAGCAATTTGGTAGTCTTACAAGTGCAATTCCAGTGGGAACTTACTCAAACATTATTTTTCATCCAAATTTAATGTTTTCAACATAAAAATCTTTCTACAACATTCAAATATTCTGTCATATGACATCTAATGCTGTATAAAAAATTCCAGTGGCGTATCATTTACACAAATTTACATTCTACATACACATGTAATTTTGTTTCGTGCAAACTCACTTCATTTATACTCACCATATGTTCCGTACGTTATCACAGTACTGCACATATACGCTGCGTCACAATGGCCTTGTAGCGTGTTAAATTAACAATAATTGTTTTCGTTCAAGTTTAAGAACTTCTTATGCCTGTTGGTAGATAACACACCTTACGTCGAGTACTGGTGAGAAATCTGTCAACATTGCGCGTGATAATCCAGTTTATAAAATAATTCAAAATTGAGATAAAAAGGAACATGTTTGTTGGTAAAAGGGATCAGGTGGTGTTCTTGAGTTCGTTTTGTAGAACGCCATTTCTGGGATGAACGCGCATTGTTGAGAAATCAGACATTTTGAGAAAATTTTCTGTAATTTTTATAAGTGTGAAATTACATTACAGCGCTTTTGTTTCATATCAAAGTTTATACTTTAAAATTTCTGCTGACTAAATAATTTAGTTTCGTTTTTTTACGGATGTAAAAAGTTTCTTAATAGCTACACATGCTCTCGTCGTGCCAGTAGGTTTTTCTATTGGGGTTTGTTGTCGTCCTTGTTCGTTTGTTCAGGATACTGCTGTAACGGATCCTTCAACTATACCTGGTTAGCGCTTCTTCCTTATTAAAGAATAATTCATAAATGGTCTCAGACAGCTATCTCGAAGATAATTCCGGCAGTTACTTCAAATCGGCTCGTTCTCTCACTAAAAGCAAACAGGTTTAGGTCTAATAAGACACTCGGTTAAGTCAATATTCACAAATAACATCCTGCTGAGTTTCTTTTTATTGTTATTCATTCATGACCAAGTCCTCGCTGTATAGACACTCGCTTCTATTAACCTTCTATAACGAATTACAGTCACACATATAGCACTGTTTCCCTAATCGTGACTACAACTACACTTAGTTGAAACATTGGATGGTGTTACATCTAGCGAGGTTATGTACCCGTAATTGTGAATCTTTAATTAAGATTTAGTAGTAATTGACCAATTCATACTTACGCAGGTGCTCGTTTGTTTACAGTTGCCAATCTAGCTTCAATGTTATACTATTTTAATGTGTAATAACTTTATATTTTCAAAAATTGAAGTGTGTTTTAAACAACTGTTGGATCTTTATGCCTACTGGTTTAAAGTTAAGTCTAAAATCTGAACTTTGCACTTCCTTAATTCTAGGGTTGTTATACAGAGTGCTCCACGATATATTTTAAGATTTGTGCTTTTATAAAGTGAAATGCTTTATATAGGGTGATCTTTATCTCAATTTCATAATGACTTAAATGAGTTAAATGTCTAATGCATGTCCTATGTGTCTCATATACTAGGTGTAACTATTTAAGCTCTAATTGTATGTGTTAGCAAACGTTATCATAATAAGGAAGGTTTTAATATTCTTTTTGGCTTATAACTATTTCGGATTTCAGCCCCACGGTTATACATATTTGCTTATAATTGTACTGGGTAATTGTAAGGGTTGTCGTTTATACTTCTGATCTTTGCTTGTAGTAGTAGTAGTAGTAGTAGTAGTAGCATGCACCCAATTTTTTGTTGCTGTTTGGAAAATATATGCTGCAATTTTGTCATTACTGTTAATCAAATTGAATTTTTTGTGTGCTTAAGAAAAACGCAATGATAGACATCTGGCTGAAATATTTTGGTTATTTATATCGGGTTTAGATTACTATTCGGTTGAATTAAAACGTCAGTTTTAAGAAGAGCTCTTTCTAAAACCACGGTTTTATAATTTATCTGATTTTGATTATGTATTGTGTCTTTAATTTCTAGGATCGAACAGTGCATAAAATTTCTGTTCTTAGTACTGTACAGTTTTGATACATTGTTTTCTTTTTGTATTTTAGGGGTAGCAATAGAAAGAAAGGTGAGTGTGTTACTATTACAACAATTCGGTGAATCAGTGTGTACTAATAAGAATTCACGGTTTGTTCAATAACATTGTAGCTGTCCAAACTTACGATACCGATTATTCTATTAACCTTTATAATTGATACAATTATCTAACTATATTAGTGAGACTTTATAAGGATTTAGTTACTGATATTATGTATAGATTTAAAGAGTTGGGGTATCAATTTATTTTAAGAATTAAACCGCTTTGTGTTAAATTACCAGTGATTGTTCTTTATTATTGCGGTTTAGCATTTAATTCCCAACCGGGCCTATTCTCTTCCTGGACTGTGTCCACCGTATTTTTTAACTGTAACGTGCCTTTTATTGTGCCGTAGATCTTTTATTGGTCTAGGACGATGTAAATATAAATTAAGTAGTGCCTTTTTATTACCTTATGTGTTCCTACGCCATTCGCACACCCATTGATCGAAATGCCTAACGAACCGACTGAGCTTCCGGTCTAATCATTTTTCGCTGTTACCTTCTACTTTCGGCACACAGATACCTTTGTGAAGTCCAAACCGCTGAATGAGACAAGACGCTAGCGACCATTCTGTCGAATTCGCCCATTATGCGGAATTTTAATGTTGGACTATTACACCGACTGTGGTTCCGAATGACCAAAGCGCCAAATGACTAAAGCTACGAATTCCCAAAACGCCGATACGATTATTTTGTATTCCCACAACACCGAAACTTAATAATATAGACGGACTATACGCCGTCACCAGTTCTTTTATAGGTTGCAGTTGGGTAACTTAAAATGTAGTTAAAAATAAATCTTCTGAAAGAAAAAGTTTAGATTTGTGCGTTACGTAGGTTTACTTCATTTATACATTTTTTAGCGTAATATATTGTATTACAAGTGGTTGTTGGTAAAATAAGACGTTCGCGGACACGTCATTAGTTAAGCTTTGGATTATTAGAACTGAAGCAAACATGTGTTGTGAGCATCGGACTTTATGTTGAAATCTAACAAACAAGAAGACGCGTATCCGATTTGTTACAATCTGCTCAGGTAGATTCAGGGTATGTAGAAAAATTGTTTTGATCGGAATCAAACTCGTTCATTCCAACGCAGTCGTTCAGTTGAGCTCAGAGTGACAGGGTAAAAAAGCAGTTATTATTTTAACGAATTTTAAAATGGCAACCAAGCTTTTACCAGAGCAAGACTAAAAATTGATTGATTTCGTACGAGAATATCCCGTATTGTACACTGTTACAAAGAAACAGTAAAAGTTACAAGGACAATATTTTAATTTATTATAAGAATAATAAAATTCATAAACAACATACTGCACGTATAACTCTTATTACAGCCCCAATAGTATTAAAATAGGTTTTAAAGTTCTCTAACCCCAAATATATCAAATGATACTCTTTTGTCGCACGTGTCGTTCAACATATTGCCTTTGGTAACTCCAAGACTGTATTAGCATTTTCGTTTATTGCATTTCGAAGCAGAAACTAGTAATACGTTATTAGTATTTATTATTTTGGCTAATCATACGTTATTTAATGGTTGTCTGTTATTTTTAATGCTGTTCAAAAAAAGTATATGAAAAGAAAGAAGTTATTCTTTAGATGGATTGTGAACATTAGAAACGCCTTCTAAATCTTTATAGCAGTGTTGATTCTACCCAATATGAATGATCCAGCTCTGATAGTAACCCGCATTATTGTCGATGGAGTTGATAATTATAGTGCTAATTTTCTGATGAAGACATCAGTGAGCATTAATAAAGTATGAGACGGTTTTATATGATCTTGATAAGAAAGAATGGTCAGACACTCACGGAGAAAAATCAAATTTCAGCTATGATGAAAATTCAGTGGGCATAAAGGTTCTCATAAACAAACATCCATTAATGAAATACTTATCTTTTGGGTACTACTCTGTGTATTTTTTATTTATCTTTTATATAAATTTAAACGTTTGAATGACAATTACAGTTGTCTTCCCCGGTACCTTCAATTAATTAGTGAAGCTGACAAATCAGAACAATCACTAACGGACGAAGTCAAGCAATGAAAAATGTCATAATGAAAGAACAAATTTAACAACATTTAATCAAGTTCTGATTGAGTGTAAAGTTGTGAAAAACTTGAAATTGATAAAAAAATCCATTAGTTTTAAATAATATATTCTGATTATTATTAGTGAAGTGTACTAAAGATTACGACAATAGCCTTTCAATATAAAATTGTCCTAAATGTAAATACAACAGGACAAACAAATTTGTATTAGAGATATTCATTTGTTTCCCTATCAGTCAGTGTTTACCACACTCTCATAGACGATATGAAATCTTACTTCTTTGTTTGTAAAGGGTTTTCGGTGGTGCAAATGAAGCTTGCCCTCAACCAAGACCAACACAAAAATTAAGACTCGTTTGGAAAGAAAATAAATTTTATTTTATGAAAATTATAAGTTACGATAGTTGTTATTACTCCTGCACGGTTGCGGACAGCGGTCGTTCGCTCCAGGGGTTAGAAAACGGATTCGGGCGCCATCCAAAGATAGTCTATCGTTCAGGTGGTCTTTGGGTCCACTTCTGAACGTCTACGGCTTCCGAAACGGCTGCCTCGGGTTTCCCAGTGGAGGACAAAATTCAGTGTCTGGCCCTTATGATAGAAGATGTACCTAAAACTCAATCAATACGGACAGACGGCGGATACGGTAGACAAAGGTCTTCATAAATGTGAACTCTATTAATCATTGAAATTTCAACGATTACAGTGGTCCGCAGCAAAGTAATTTCGTTGCTACTTATTGAAACAAATTTAACTAAATTTTGATACTCGTTTACAGAGCAAGTATTAAGTTGAATTCTATTACTTAATCTTTACTAACTACTCTTTACCTTATATTCATTCACAATTTCAATTTTCGTCTGTACATACGCAGTGAGAACGAAAGATAATCATTTTGATAAAAGCACTTACCTATATAGAGTACGAGATTTAAAAGGGGGGAACGGCTGAAAATTCCATAATTTTAACGATGAGGCGACGCGTAACCATGTGTTTTAATTGATATTAAATCAACCACTGAATTAAAACTTCTTTCATCATGCAGAATTTTAGTCAACAGATTATATTATTTTCATTGTAGTTGGAATTCATAGAACGTATTTCAGATTTAACTTTAATTATTTATATTAGAACTGTTATTTAACAATTCAATTTTCACTAATTAATTTAATTATTACTTGTTTATATTAATTTAAAACTCTCTTAATTAGATTGATCGGATTTTAAAGTCTATTTTGAATGCTCTGGTTTCTTATCTCTAATATTAATATAAAAGGTTTTGAATGTAATTTTCCATTTAACAAGTGCGTTTGAACATAAACTGAATTACTACTTATCAAGTTTTAATTTCGGAATAACAAAGCATTTATAGTACTTGATAGGTTTTAATTCTGAATTATATAATTTTGATCTTCATGAACATGTATAAGTTACTATAAAAAGATGGTGAGTGCATCTAGTCCTGTAATATTAAGTTGCGGCGCTTGGGACATATGAAATTTTGGTCATTCGGCGCTTTGACCATTGGGCGCTCAGCTCATTGTTAGCGTAATGGTCCACCATCAAAATTCGGCACATTGGGTATATTCGGCGAAAGGTCGTCAGCGTTTTGAACCATTAAAATAAAGAGTTGGCGTTTTTGGAATTCGGCGTAATACTCAGGTCCCACATTGATAAAAAATATGAAACGTTGAAATTTATATAAAACATAAATAAACAATAGATCAGTATTTTAATTATATGTGATGATCATGAAGTTTACATTTTCATAGGTTTTCATTATCGATTCATTAATAACATAATAACATTTCGCATAATTATTTGTAAAACAATAATACTCGTTTTCTTACATCTTACCTGACAAACTAACAACAGGTACATTATCCAATATATTGAACATTAAGATTGCTATGGATAAAGTATGACAAAATGTAATTGACAAAATCAGATTATTTACACACTGCAAAGTACCAACTTTAAACAAATTTTGCTAAGCACAGGTTTATTTTATCTTAGTTATCATAAAAGTTAATTCCGCTATTATATATATATATATATATATATATATATATATATATATATATACATTATAAATTCGTTCGCATTGTAGTCGTCTAAAGCATGGCTTCACTATTGTAATATTTCCGATCGAAATTATGTTAATTTTAAATCAGTATTAGTGTTTTTATTGTTCATGATAGTATGTCTTTAGCTAGTTTTTTATCGAATACCTCGACATATGTAAGTAGTTTTCGTAATTCTCAAAGATTAATTGTTACTAATTACTTGCAGTTCACCCTGATGAAGCCGCCAAATTAAGGGCGGCGAAATATTGATCTAAATATAATGAGGATTAATCCCAGACTGTTTTAATTACAACCAGTTAACCACAATTAATTGACCGAATACCTGACTACTAATTTGTGCCTTTTGTCTTCACTACAACGGTCGTTTAAGAGGTGTCTTTGATATATATATATATATATATATATATATATATATATATATATATATATATATATATATATATATATATATATATACGTTAAGCAATAAATAGAAAGGTCTTTTATTGCCCGCCTGCTCCTTGTTTCTTAATCTGTAGACCTTGTATAACCGCTACTTTTCAGTCTCATTTTTTGCAGCATGTATTACCTTGTACAGGTTTTTTTTATATACGGCCTTTTTTACAGATTCATTCCTTCAAGCGCTTACACTCCTCAAAATTTAAAAGTTTAATGATTGATGTGAATTCTTCATTCATTCTTCATTTTAAAGTGCTCAAACCTGGACAAACTGTGAATACATATATTTGGTGTAAACACTTGAATTGACTGAATCATTCTTTAATTGAAAAGTGTTCAGCGATTGTCAACACAAAGACCAACTCTGGAAAGTGTTTATGAATTTGGTGTGGTATGTATTTCCTCACCCACCATACTCATCCAATGTTGCACGATCAGATTTCCACTTATTCACATCGCAACACTTTCCAAATATTTTTCTCAAAAACTATTAATTTTTATCGATCCAGCATTGAACAGTTGCACACTAGATACTAAAATGTTGCTGATAACGAAGGTGATAACATTACAGATTAAAAATAAACATTTGTTAAAAATTTATTCGTTTAAATTAAATGTAAGAAAGCGACGTTACTTTCCGATCCCGATGATATGAAGAATTGATAATTAAACTTTTCAATTTTTAGGCAAAACACCCTTCCTTAGAACTTCTTTGATTTTTAATGAAAAACAAAAAATATGTACCTAAATTTTATTTTTTCTGTTTATTGCTGAATGTAAGTAGAACTCAGTAACTTGTTTGTTGCTAAAAGCTATTATTAAAGAGGATGTAGTTACCAAAGGACTTCTTGATAAAATAAAGTTGGTGGAAGAGAATATAGTCTTAATAAATGAGATAAACAACCTTAAAACCAAAAATTTTGATATATATATATATATATATATATATATATATATATATATATATATATAAAGTATTTATTTATACAAATAATATTACACCTAATAATGTAAATAAATGTTAAGGTGACAATAATATTATTGCTACAGCTTTTATTAATGAAGCGATAAAGAATGCAACTGTAAAAGAAAACAGGGATACCTGAAACTACTAAGCTTATCAAGACATATTATTATGGCCTAGCGGCGATCAGAAGTCATTAGTAATTTTAATCACCTTAATGTTGAGGTTCATCTCGAATTAGCAGCTATTACATGTTGTAATATAGTTAAAATTGTAATGCATCGTTCACCTCAAGCTGAGTAACTTGTTTTTGAATAATATTAATAATTTTCTAAATATTCGTTGTATTAATTGGAGATTTTAATGTAAAGTTTATAATCCCGATAATAAGGTAATTTACCTGTGCAATCATTTAACATCGTTTGGATAGTTTCTAACACATTTTTAAGCAACCCCCAGCAATGAATTGTCTTAATAAACCATTAATCGTTTTTTCGTAAGATTCTTTCAAATCAGTTATTTTTGATATCATATTATCTGATTATTATGGTCAAATGTTAACAGTACAGGTAGATAATTGTAAGAATTGCAGTAATATTTAGATTGTATGTGGATTGCAATTTTTTTGTATAATGATAACTTTAACTGCACGAAAAGTTTAAAATCTTGTGACAATAAAAATCATGTGTTAATAATTATTTAAAAAGAACACATAATCTACTGGTATGTATAAATACTTTATATCGTGTACGAAATACTAACGAATTAAAAATGTGAATAAATCGGGTAAGAAATTATTAGATGAAATGCCAAATACGTTGCATTCGACCGCATTATTTCAAACTCTACTAATAATAATACTATGAAAAAAGAAACTTTTAAAAAAACACGCTTTTATTTACGTGTAGCACGAAAAAGAAGAAAATAATTTTTTTCTTTGCACCAAAATGTGATAAAAAATAAAAGCGTGGGGTGCTCATGTAAATTCATTTCTCTACCATGCACATACATTTAACCTAAATAGTACTTAACAGTACAGTATAAACTTTATATAAGATTCTGAAACAAGAATATCTAAATACACATGTGACGGAGAGAAATGAATTATGATGAGCGCCACACGCTTTTATTTTTAGTCGTAAAGATTTTTGATCACATTTTGGTGCAAAGAAAAAAATTATTTTCTCCTTTTTAGTGCACTTTCTACGCGTAAACAAAAGATTGCTTTTTAAAAGTTTCCTTTTTCATAGTATTATTCTAATTTTTAGTCTTGTCAAATATATAAAACAATTTATCAACCATGCTACACCTATTTTTTTAAATTCAAGGTTTATGATTTAATTCATTCATAATTTATTAAAATAATTAGTTATGATTTAATTTATAAAAAAAAAAACTAAAACAATAGTCAAATCGTTAATACAATAAAACAAAACAAAAGACAATGGACCGCGGTATTCCCAAGCGGTCACCCATCAAAGATTGGACGATAACGGGTGCATTCAACGCGTTATGGCGGTTGCATTTGTAAAATGTTCATATTATTTTCTGATATGATATGATATTTATGTTATTTATAGTTTAATTAAGCATTTTTATGAACCGTAAGTGCTAAAATATTGTACTGTCATCGGGAGAGTTTCAAGTCGATTGGACTTACAGAAGTGGTCGAAAAATCGATTACAAATTTTGAGGCATACAACATACAAACAGTGTGAGTTAAATAAAAGCGTGTAAAAGAAGATGTGTCAACTCAGATTGCTTTAAATGCAAAGTCTAACAATTACATGTACTCGATAAACATGATTACTAAGAATACTGTTTATAGTTACGAACTAATACCTATATAAAACTAAACCAATTCTTTGCATTTAATTTTATTTACGAATCTGAGAACAAGGCATTATTTATAAATCGTTGAATAACAGCAATCCTTGTGACGTGTAGAGTGTAAGCACGAAAGTCATAAAGCCTGACATCAGTACTCTTATAAAGCCTCTTATAAAATTAGTATCTTAGTGTCTTCCCAAATAAACTCAAGACAGCAATTGTCTTGTCTTTCTTCAAAAAGGGTTAGATGGACGATCCAGAAAACTACAATTTCAATACTACCTTTGCTGGGAAAAATCTTTGAAATTGCAATATATAGACTTTTTTGAGTCAAATAATTTTTCTTTTTTAATAAATAATTTGGATTTGGCAAAAATCACAGTAATTAGTTTATAAATTACACCTTGAATTGCTGTGTCTTATGTGGATAATATTACTATGCTTTTTAGCAAAAATGCATGCTCTGTTTGAGCAGAATCTGAAAATGCTTTAGATTTAGCTGAAGTTTGGTACACTGCAAATAAGTTAACAAGTATAAAACTGTACGGATGATAATGTCACTAAAATGCCATTCCTTCTACAGCCCCAAGTTTGTCAACTTTCTGGGAGTAAAAATAGATTCCAAGTTAAACTTTGAGGATCACAGTTTATGCTTAATTAATCTCAACTAACATCTACTTGTTACGTCGTCTAGCTGACAACATATCAATCGCTACTTTAAAATTAGTTTATTTTTCTTGAATGTATTGCCATCTTTCCAACTGCACTTAGGAAAATTGCTCAAATCATTCTCGCATTTTTGCACTACTACGTCGAGCTGTATCGCGTTCTGGGCGGCCGTGGATATAGACAAGAGTGTAGATTGTAGAAGTCTCTTTATTCAATTCAATATTCTAACTCTTCCAAGTATTTTCATTTTATGTGGGGTAATGTATGCGAAATCCTTATCCGAATCTTATAAAGTCGGGTGTGCACAATCATTTTACGAGGAACTACATTGATATTTGTAAGAGCTTTTATAGACTTTCCAAAACATTTAAAAGTTTTGTTAACTTAGCGGTTAAGTTTTTCAGCTTTCTGCCGCTATATTAGAAATTTGGAAACCAAAAGTCTAAAAAGTAAAATAAAACTATATTTCATTAATAATGCCTTTTATAGCATTACAGGAGATGGAAAATTTTAAAATTGCAATCACCGATTTTATGTAACATGTGTGTAGTAACTAATATGGTATCTTATCCTATTTGACCTCTGCAGTAATAAAAGTTATTACTAGTATTATTTTTTTTTATTATTTGGCCCCTACTATTGTTTGATTCACGTATACTTACATTTCTTTATACAAACGTATTTACTTTAAGAATGTTATTACTTTAATCGATGCGCTTTCCGTTAGGACTAAGATATCTGGTAGACTATGAGGTAAGTTGTTCTCTATTCTATATAGTGAACTTTCTAGCAAAGTGTGTTTAATAGTTAGCCCTGTGGTGCAGTTTTAGTAGATGGATTGGAGGCTTCTGTCGCCTCTTGAGCTAATAGATATCTAGATATGGGAAGATAATGTCTAATTACTAGACGGGTAAGTACTACTTATTCACGTCGAGTATACCGCCTTTTGTATTGTTGTTTTAATTTCTAGCAGTTTGTTATTAGATCCGTTCCATTCATTTTTCCAAAGTATTAATTGTCTACAATATCTTTTCTGGTCACTGACACTTATAGAAGTTGTATCTGGTTCGGAGGAGTTTGCCGACAATCGTGTAGCTTGATCTCCTTTTCGTTTTCCGTGAGAACACTATGACTTTGTAGCCACATAATCAAGATGTTCTATTACTCTTTCCTAATAAGAAATCTGAGAAAATTAGAACATTATTATGAACAACTAGTCGTACCCGTGGCGCATTTCTGCGATCTCAGAATGGGGGAGATATTAAAGTTTTGTGATGATACACGTGTCTCATAATTTCAAGAGTGTGTTTACCAATATTGAGTCAATCGACCCATGGAATAAAAAGTTTCACAAATAAATTTAATCGTCCACTTCACCCTCTTAGGGGTGGAATTTGGAAAAACCCTTTCTTAGTGGATACCTACACTTCACCCTCGATCGATAAATCCCGACCGATGCAACAGTTGAATGACATTTTCGTCGCGCGTCAAACGCACAAAGTTTAAATAGTTGTTAAATTTTCTTAAAGTTTCCAATTTTCTATGCAATTTACTTAATTTTCTTTCCGTAAGAACCTTCTACAAAGCATTATAAAACTTAAAAGAAAATCAATGAAATCTGTAAAGTTGTTCTCCAGTTACGGCGTGACCAAGGAAAATAAGCATTATATATATATATATATATATATATATATATATATATATATATATAAATATTGGCAGTGTGCGGCATTAGTGCGTCCAAGTACGACATATCCGTTATTAAAGGAGATATCAAAAAAACTTATTTACAAAAATTATGGACAACTTCAAACTTCATATTATAAAATTATTTTCGTATTTACAGGGTATTACATATTACCAGGTTGAACCAAACATACTTTTTTTTAAATGAGACACCCTACATATTATTTCAAATTCAGATTAAGCTTATCTCCCCCATACTTCCAATATAGGGTTTCATTACGTTGTACAGGGTATTTAAAAAGTTATGGTCAATGGTACACGAAAATCATTTCAACGTCGTATATACCCTAGACAGAACAACCTAACAGTAATTTTTCCAGGCATAACTTTTGACATAGGTACAGTTTTACGAGAAAGTGCTATTTCTTTAATATTGCACCAATTGAATATAGAGCAAGCCAAAACTCGAACACATGATTTTGTCAATCTTTTCAAATGAGTCACTCTGTGTTTTATTTTAAAAATTGAAAATACACTTTATGTTCTTTCTTTTTTATTAAGCACTCCCTAAAGCTAAAATCGTTAATTTCTGAGATATTTTCAATTTAATAACAGAAAGATGTCTTTTTAAAAATTTCTATTATAACAAGTTAGCCGTGAACAAATAAAAGTGTGACAAATTATTATAAAAAATTAAAAACACATCGGTTATTAAAACAAAATTCTTATAAAATGAATCACCCTATAAATACGAAATTAATTTTATAATGTGAAGTTTGAAGTTGTAAATAACTATTTTTGATCTTTTTTAATAACGGATATATCGTACTTCGACCCACTGATGCAACACCCTATATATATATATATATATATATATATATATATATATATATATATATATATATACATATTGATTATGGGGTGACGTCCATTTCTGTTTTACATAGTTATTGTCCATTACTTATTGCTAACTTCAAATGGAGCATGCAAAATCTATTGCTAGTTCCGTAATACCACTACACCAAAGTGATAATAAAGTTCCAAATTTAGATTCTACGTGTTTCCTTATCTAACAGTAAATAAGATTTTTATTCTAATTAATTTATTTATTTTTGGACGGCCGAGATTTAACTGAACTAATGACATGCTCTTACACAGGATAGCATGTCATTATGGGTATCACAGCAGCAAAGCTAGATGCGTCCGTCGGAAACATCCCTTCTGCATGCACAACATACACATCCGTACTATCACTGAAATTCCTAAACTCACAGACAAATGCAGACTTGACTTTGCAAACTATCATTCTTACATACAGTCCAGTATCTTAATCGGGCATCAAGATATTGCTATCCTAGTCAAACATTCCGTCCCGTCAACCCGCTTCAACCCAATCAAAACTCAAGCGACATCCAAACTACCGCGATGACAAATTTTCCAATCTGGTAGACAGCCACTTACCTAGGAATCATATTCACAAAAACTCTAAACTGATTACCCGAAGTACAGAGAACCCCATACAGGATACAAAACCGAGCAGCCTACTGGGCGTCATCCGGGGTCGAATCAGAGGTTGCCAACCCAAACTACCACAATACATACAAACGCGTTGTTATTTCAACGAATAATTAGACGTATACGCAGACTATCGCGTGGATAGCCTAATAACCTCACAATACAACACGTAAACCTACATTACAGATAGAATACAAACAACACAACGAAACTTTGCACTCAGAAGAATTTCCGACCATACAATCCTGTCCAGAGAGATTATTACCACTAATTACAACTGTCGCTTTTTTTCATTTCTAGGAAAAACCTAAACTCAAATTAAAACACCCTACTGCCACTCGAACACCACGCCTAAACGAATTAGGTGAGAATAATCCCATATGCTCACCGGATCCCACCGCCTATCCTATGATGACTAACTCAAGAGACCCGCTCCGATGACGACTAACTCAAGAGACCAGGAAAACGATTATGAGAAACCACACACTAATACATACAACACAATATCCTTAATCAAGCAACACCACACACCTAAAGTTAGAATAAAAGCTAATAACAATAAAAATCAAAACTTTTATCTTTTTTATAAACCAAGCACCGAATGTTATATCCATACTATCTTTTAAGCAGTTCGATATTGAATATGGTTGACTTGTTCAACAGAACTTTGGGAATAGTGTTTGTTTTCTTTAATAATACCTTTTGTATCTTTTTTCTTTCACTACAGCTTCCTTAACTTCTGTAGTTCATTTCAATATTTTGGGTTGATATCTGAACGTTATGTCTAATTTTATTCCTTTTACAGTTACAACTTTTTAGGAGATAATGGCGGAATTGTAGTAAGAAAGATTATTAAGATTTTCGTTTTCAAATACCTATTGGCACAAGATCCCCTGAATAAGTTGGAAATTTATTATCCTAATCTTACACTTGGAATTGTTTAAAGGATAGGCGCAACTTAAAGCTTCATGACAAGTTCTATTTCGTTATTTATTGGTGAATTTATTTTGGGTTTTTAGGTGGTAAGGGATGTTTATTACTTATTATATTAGAAAAAAACTTTGTGTTTCATCTCACTGAACTTGTAGAATTTTATGTAAAGTAGCGTTAGAGTGCTTGTCTGTTTTAAAGAACAAAAGTAAATTTTAATAAAGAGTTACATAAATTTCATTCCAGCATGTGGCATTTTCGAATGGTATGTAAAAGGTCTATTATACCTTTTTTTTTTACTACTCTTGTAGTGTAATGAAGTATTTTACTTGAGTAAATTTCCTTTTATTACCAACTTGATATTCACATACACTGTACTAGTTTTAGTAATATACAGCATAACATTATATGTTTACAGTCTGATGTGCTTTCCCTTTACGTTTTATTGATAAACTTAAAGTAGGTTAGCAAAGAAAAAATTATTTACATGAATATGTAAAACAGCTAAATTGTATACCTTTTCCACAAAAAGTTTTCAAACAAAAATTGACACATGTAAATGCTTAACTCATGTAGTTGGTTTAGAAGTATAATGCGATAAATATATAGGGTGGTGCTTGCGAGACGCAGCATAGCCATTTCAATGGTAATGTTTGTATATTCAATTGTTACCTCCCTAATTATTTTAGAGTAAAAGTGTAAATACGTTTTTGTAGAGAAACAAATACAGGATCTGCAGATACTATTTATTATAATTTTCCGTTTTTCTAAACCGTAAAAATCGACAAAATAAAAAATGACATTTTAGTATCGGTGATGCATTGGAATCATATAAACAAACAACATGCACATCTGAATTATTTGTCATTGTTGCTTGACGTCGACTGATTTTTACATCTAATTCTGTTTCGGCTAAAACATATCCGATGCAAGAAAAAGTAGAAATGGTAAGATGGTTAGGCTAATAACGGGTTTCAACCCTTTCAGTCCCACAGGGACGTATAAATCCCAGTGACTGTTTGTGAATCCTTCCTGTGCTGTATATGTCCCATTTTACACGTATTTATGCTTTATCGCCATCTCTGATATATTTCCCGCTATGTTGAAGCAAAAGTAGCAACATTGAAGTGCGCAGTGCACTGGAAGACTTTGTACCGTCCACACGTGTGCTGCGTTTTTTGTGATTTTTGCTATGAAAATTGAATTTTATTATGAAAGAAATTAGGTAATCTTGTATATTATTAGTATTGTTAAAAATTATTGTAAAGTTTTCACATAACATTTACGACTGAAATATGAACTGTTTACATATGGGATCTATGTGTCCCATTGGGTTTTTTTAAGGGTGTTTTATATCCCATTGGTTTTTTAGCATGTCAGGGAAAAAAACTTACGCAAGCTGAACTGCAAGATTTGGGTGACAACTGAGACGATATTTCGGACTATGACATGGAGGCAGATTCTGAACAGTCAGAACAAAACCCTTTTCACAATAGTGATGAGTCGGATGAATCGTATATCCCATCAAATGTTTTACATGAGGAGAACCAAAATACTGCAGAGACTGAGTCAGAGGAAAAAACAACAGCTACTGAAAAAACCAAAAAAGAACCGGTCGGTGTAATATGGTCATCAATTACAAATGATCATAAACCTCGATTGAAGGTTTATCCTGAAAAACTGTGTTATTGATTCATCGATAATAGTAAATGCATCTCCTATGGAAGTATTTTCCAAAGTATTTCCTCGTAGTTTATTCATTTTTACAACAGACTGCACCAACATGAGAATAAAAGATATAATCTAGATGAAAATAAATCTTCAACTCTCGCTAATGAGGAAGAAATAATGGTAACAATTGGTTGTTCTCTAAAATTTTCTGCTACAATAAGGTGCCTAAACTTAGACATTATTGGTCCAATCGCCCATCATGAGGAAATCCTTGTCTAAAAGTGCACTATCCAAAAATTGGAAATTTTTTTTATTGTAAACAGCAAATTATCAATTATTAGTGGCTAAACGTTTATTTTCCAAAAAATAGTCCACTCTGATAACGAAAATAAAATTGAGTCTGAAAGGGTTAAGAGAATAAAATGCTGCGTCGGCCAGATACCATCGTTATAATTTTGCGGAAGCAGAATAATCAAAGAAATTGAATTGAAGGAGAATTTAATAAGTATAACACGATAACAAAACATAGACACAAACAAAATGTAAATTCACAGAAATTAACAAATTATATCAAATGTTCAAATACTGCTAAACAATTGCCTAGTCTGTCGTAAAATTGCCGTCTAACGTTGGCTAACTGAAAATGCGGTATTTTCTCACACTCGGCTTTTAGATCTAAATTTTCAAATCTTCATCCCGAGTGGTAGTACCTTACTCGACACAATATAGCGATTTCAATGGTAATTTCTTTATATTCAATTATTAGGTCCCCTAATTATTTTAGTGTAAAAGCGTAAATACGTTTTTTGTAGAGAAAGAAATACTGCATCTGTATACACTATTAATTATAATTTTCAGTTTTTCTGAACCGTAGAAATCGGCAAAATAAAAAAAATAAATCGAGTATGCCTTGAAATTATGTAAAAAAAACCGCGTGCGTATTTCATTATCTATTATTCCTATTTGAGGTTTATTTAAGAAATTGATTATTATAAAACTGTTCGGTCTAAAATGTATTCAACTGAAGAGAAAATGGATATGCCAAAATTGTTTTATGCTGGAAATAGTGTCCGCCAATTCCAAGTAGTACAACGGTCGACAAAATCGTGCGAAAATTTCAGAGAACAGGCACAGCATTAAATAACTGCAAGTGCAATAATGAAGTTCAAAGGTTAAGGACACAACCAAGAAACTTAGGCTTGTATCACACGCGGGCAGCTACGAATTTTAAAAAAGCACAAATTTCGCTCCTATAAATACCAATGTATCAATACTTGCGTGAGCATGATTTTAGAGAGGGACTGCATTTTGCTTGCAAATGATAGATAAATGTGACCAAGATAGGGAATTTTTGAATAATATTTTGTTTACTGATGAATGCACATTCACACTTCATAATGAACCAAACTGGCTAAATTGCAAAGAATGCACTACTGCGAATCTACATAATACTTTACAAACCAGGACCCAATATCCCCAAAAAGTTAATGTTTAGGCGAGAATGTTGGATCATCGCATTATTGGCCATTTTTCTTACATGGAAACCTGACAGGAGAACGATTCTTGCAGTTATTGGAAGACGACATAGGCCGACTGTAGCTCAAGTTGCTAGAGACAATAAAGAAATTTGGTTCCAGGTGGATAGATGTTGTAAATAACCTTTTAAATCAGTGCACAAACCATAAAAGTTCTACACGTATACTTCTACACCCATGGCTACAAATTTTAGCTGCTTAACAGTTTGGGTAATAACAAGAAGATTTGGTGCCTTTTGCTCAGTCGTAGATTTAATTAGGCCAGGTTCTTAAAATTATCGATTTGCCTTATTAACCAAAAAATGTTTACGTGTACCTAGATATGTTTGCTTTAAAATCGAAGTTGCTTCTTCCTGAAAATAATATTAAATACTCGGACGCCAACTTGTTTTTAAATATGGAATAAACAAGTAAACCATTATACAATAAAGTTAAAAGAAAATTCTACAACAAGTTTTATTAACACAACCTATCCTTAATTATAAACAGAAATACTTAATGCTAGGGTTAGTAGCGTTAAAAACACTAACGAATAATTATTAATGTTAGGAGTAATTAATGTTGCAAGTAATTAATGGAATCAGAATACCTGATTTTTGGTCACACCGTAGATATAGAAAATGGATACGCTGAGTCAGCGTTTTGGAAAATTGATGCGTAATACTACTAGATGTTGAAACAAATATGGATTTGTATGCTTTGTAATTCCCATTAACGTAGGTGATTACCTCACTCCTGATTAATCGTACAAATACGGTAACTTGGATTAACAGTAAAACAATTAAGTGCGTAGATGTATATAATGTGTGAAAAGTATCGGTAAAGGTGAAATTAAAGTGAATAATAAAAAATTAAAAGTGCCTGAAAAAATCAGACGTCTCAACCTTTAATATAATAGCTTTTTTACAACTTACCATATGGCACTTTTTTTTAAATTAGCAAGCAATAGTGGACGCTACACCCACCTCCTTAACTCAACCATACGACCCTAGGCCTTTGCGCATGAACTGTGAATCTAATGTGCAAACACAGTGCGTACGAGTTCTAACTAAAAAAATTAAATGCATGTTTTTATGCAACTAGATATGCAACACACGCTGCAGGAAATGCACGCCAAGTTGCCTAAATAAACCTAAATTTTATTACAAACGTAAAAAGTTTGTTACAATGTCCCGCACATAATAGGGTGAAGCGCAATTTTTTTCTTAATTGCAATTAGACGGTGTGCGTTATCGATGCTCCTCCTCAAGCACACAAACCAAAAACAATATTTATGGGTATTTTTAGTCTAAAAATTGCCCCAGCGCGTTTGAAATTTCAAAATTTTCATTCATTTGTAATTGTGTACAAATTATAAAGTTTTAATGCAAACAGCGCTATCGATTTGAATTCATTTTTTTGATCATTGAGCTCCCTAAGTAAAAAAAAATTAAAACAGCAAATATTCTGACTCATTTATTAAAATAAAAAAAATACAAAGTTAATGGAAAAACACAAAATGATTGTAAACGATACTCTTTCTTGGTGTTGAATTTAGGCATGGCAAGGCAAGATTTGAGCTTATTTTTGATAAACCCTTCTCTTCTAGTGATCCGCAGACAGCAGAACTTGCTTCAGTTACTAATTTGATACATCTCTCAGCAGCCTGGGTGTGGCATGGCAATTCTTTAATGTTTTTTAAAATTTCATTGTCAACAATCTGTGGCTCTGTGATTGCCCGAAAAATTATCTCAGTATTTATATCTTTTGTAAGTGGAGGCTCCGTTATAGATTTCCATTCTATCAAATCAATCTTCTATCAAATCTTCAGCATTCAGACTGAAAACAGGTGTTTTGAAAATACGCAACACTGCAAAGCCTGATATTATGCTTCTGATTTTCAGTATTCTACGGAGTGCAAGTTCTCTAATGTGTTGTCTGTTATCGGCCAACATTGCCAGCAGTATATTTTCAGGATGTACAAAAAATGCGTTTCTCTGTACGACTGGGTCAATAACAGATTTTAGATCGTCTGTCAAATAGCGTGATAGTTTTATTGTGTCGTACAAATGCCTTGCACAAAAAATGCAAAGCGGCTCAGTTTTTATGCGAAACCATATAAGAGTGTAGACCGTTAAAAAATGTAACGAGGATCATTAAATTTTCTGACGGTGTTTTCTGTTGAAATATATAATCTTAACACACTGCTTGCCGTTGTTAGCCATCTTGAGTGAATAATTTTTCCTGGATTCCTTTTCGCTAGATTTTGATCACAGAATCCATTGTCAATAAATAGACATATTTCTAGTAAACAATGTTGATCTGTGCTTAGTTCTTGTTTTGATTTAGAAATTTCAGGTAAGGTACATTTAATCGCACAAAAAGCAACAACCGGCAGTAGTTCACAGTTAGCAACTGTTATTCCAACTGGCCCATTGAAGCTTTCTGACCCAGTTGTTGTTCCATCTAGATGTTGAAAAAGGTGGCGCAATGTCAGTGCATTTCCATTTAATTGACATATCAGCCACTGAAGTGGACGTTGTAGCCTGCCTTCCAATAACCGAATAACACCAGATTTGGTTCCCGTGTTAACGGCAATTCCATCACAATAGCCAATATATTATTTGTTTTGATCGACTTGGAAGACACGAATGATAGAAGATGCCTGCAAATCGTTTTAACGTCACCAGTTTTTAGGGAAGTATGACTGAGGTAAACAGAGCCCTGTGCTTTTAGTATCGTTATGTGCTCCTCCTGAATCACTCTTCGTTTTATCCTTCCTGCTATCGTAAAATAGTCCGATAATTTCTTAATCGCCATTAATTCTTAATCCTTTACCAATGTAGTCTTAGATATAGAACGAGCTCGGCGAATTATACTCCGATTTACAACTCGCGATGAATCATCTTCAGTAATCAGACCGATATCTTGAAAAGCAGCGGATATAATTGCATCTCCCGCACGATCTGAAACGCTAAAACGATCTAATGTCCTAGCAACAACAGGAAATGTAACATTTGTAACATCCGTCATTGTTAGTGAAGAAGTTGGAGGAATCGATTGCGGTTGAGAGCCTGAGGCTACGATTTCAGGGTGTTCATTAATAGGACCCGTTTGTGGTGTCAACGTTTTTTTGTGAACTTGTACTAGGACTTGAATCGAACTCAGAGAGTAGAGCTTTCCTTTCGAATTATTTTCGTTGATTTATTCTATAAATATTCCTTTCAATTTTGTTTATCTCTTCCCAGTCTAAACAACCAATTATCATTTTACGATTCGTACGTTGATCTATTAAAAAATCTCGTTCCTTTATTGGCATTTTTCGATTTCTGGGGCAGTTACAATCCTCTAATTTCAAACATTTGCACGTAGCAATATCGAACAATGTTTTGCTTTCGTTATTAAATTTCAACAGCTTTTCTTTGTATCTCTCCTCGTCCTTACTGCTTTATACGGTTTTAAAATTTTTTGTACTTATCATGGTAAGCAATAATCCAGCCAATATTGTTTTATGTTCTACGATTAGTATTGAAGCTCTGCGCCACACTTCCTCTACCGGATATAGGAAAATTCACCGCCAACAATTCACCGACAGCAATTCGCCGACAACAATTCACCGAAAGTAAATTCACCGCCACAACAATTCACCGAAACCAACATTCACCGGAAAAAATTATTATTTAACTAATTAGTGAAAAGTAACTTATCTATAACCACCAGATAGTACTTGGGTAAATATGCTGAACTTTAATGGTAGCCCACTTTCATTGTGTAATAATAAATATAATAAAGAAAATATTAGTGTATAAAAATATAATTTATTAATAAAAATCATCGTCAAAAGTAAGGCAAATATACATATTTGACATAATATTATTAAAACATCGACAAAATAATAAACATAATATAAGCAAAAATTAATAAGATATATTATGGGCTATCCCTCTAATGTAGTCAAGTATGTTGCCAGGATTATACTGATCAACAAGAGACTTGACACGCTGAGCACAATCCCTATATTTCCTCTTCGAAGCTTGTGGTTCGATTCCGCTTACATACTGCTCTATTCGGCCTTCATTAAGGTTTTTTTCTTTTTTTAGACAATCTAAGAACTTCCAAATATTCGGATGCATCGCCCCGATCTGTTCTTGGAATCCTAACGCGAAATTTGCGTCTGTTTCATACCTCTGCTTTAACCCACAGTTTTGAATATTCCGAAAAATACACTGGGTGAAGTAAAAAAAGCACCCCTTTAACGTTGAATTCGGAAATTTTGCCCTGAACGCATTATTCATAGCCTTTTCATAGTCTGTGGTTACTGTTCTTGGTGACAATATTGGCTCTAAGTTCTTCAATTCTTGTAGAAGGCGTGCATATGTCTCTTGTGGTTTATTCGGCAACAACGCGTAAATCAAAGGTATTGATGCGTTTTCATTTAACCCATGTATAGTATATAATTGATGGAACAACAGTGGCACGATTTTCAAGGTGCCATCCGCATACCAATGGTCACTTCCTGCCAGTAACTGCATATTTCTACGGGTGGAAAATATCACTATTCTATCTTCTTGTGGGCCGGAATCGTACAGCAGAAAGTCTTCACCTTTGAGGGTTCTTGTGTATTCCTCTGGAAATTGAATCTCTTCGCGATTATTGGGCAGAGCTGGACCATCCCTTTGCTGGTGACGGATATGACGGATCGTTCTCTTCGTCACATCTACAGTTGGAAGTTTGGGAGCTGCTGCTTGACTGCACTGGCTTATTGCATCGGTAATTATTGCCTGCGGGGCATCGTTGGTTGTTTTGGCGGTTCTTTTCATAGCTTGGTAAATTTTGACAGCTTCCACTCCAGCTGCGTCACCAACATGATTGTGTTCACCCCGAACAATAACATCATCATTGATGGTTGTCACTCTTGCTTTACACGCAGTTTTCTGGTAATTTGCACACTTCCAAAATATTTTATCACCGCGCTGTTTTTCTTTAAAGAAGAATTGCTCATCAAGGAGCACCTTCCGCTTTCCTTTTTCGGGCAACACTTGAATTACATACCCACTATTTATATTATTTTTCACTAATATTAAACAAAATTAATGACTTACCTTGGTTTGCTATTTTCTATAGTAATAAAGCTTTATTTAACTTTAAGTGTGGCTTAAGAATTACGGTGCAAACGGCCATTATTGTAATGTTCTTTTAATAGGGATCTATTAAAGGTAATTATTTGTCTAATTAGTGAACAAAACTAAATGAGTTATGATAATGTACTTTTCATAGGAATTAATTAAAGGTAAATCAAAATCGAATAACAGGAGGTAAGTTATTTTTAACTAATTAGGAAACAAAATTAGTGTGTTACTGTAATATATTTTGGTTAAGATTCTATTGAAGATAATTAAAATATCTAATAATTATTCTTATTATGAGCGATGAATTTTTGTTTCGGTGAATGTTGATTTCGGTTAATTGTTGTTTCAGCGAATTGTTGTGGCGGGGAATTTACTTTCGGTGATTTGTTGTCGGTGAATTGCTGTCAGTGAATTGTTGGCGGTGAATTTTCCGGAACCCTCCTCTATGTCACAATTTTACTGGTTTTGTGGATACAGTTATTGTACTGTTTTTTATAACTTTGCGAGATGAAAATGAACAGTTTCATAACATCTTCGTAGGTAGGCAACATAATCTTTGAAAATTCCGTCCCCGAACCAAATATTGGACAAGTCACTTCACTTATGAGCAATGTCATACCTATTTCACTATTACTATGTAAATGTTATTTAATCAGAAGGTGAATCACGATAATAGATACCGTCGGTTAAATGTCACAAAATACTGAATCGTGACTAGTAATGCCACAACGAAAAACGAGCTTAACCGACAAAAAATGAATTCTGCCAGAACATTAAAAACGACTAAAACTGTTTTAAATTAGATTTAATGGAACAAAATTAAACAAACAATAAATAAAATCAATCATTTAGCAATAAATATGACTAAGATAGAGTGCGAAAATAGCTCCTTAATTGTTAAATTTTAGAAAAGTTCAGTGACCTTGGGGCAGTTGAAGTCGATAGAAATTTTGAAAAATATCTATGTCATTGTGTTTGTATACAATAAAAAATCATTAACTTTTTACCCCGCATAAGCGAAAATGGCAACTTTATATTAACCCCATATAACTCCGCTCCACACTAGCACATAACAGTCGTGAGTTTTTAATTTCCATTTTTTCCAATAACGTCATTGGTGATCATTAGGGCTAGGATTTCTATGCATTTGCATGTTTTTTTTTGCTTACAGTAATCATATGCAAAGTGAAGTATAAACATGTTTTATGAGTATGTGCACCACATATGTGAATTTGAAAGTGCACCTAAATGCATATTTTATTGATTTTTCTAAATGCATGCATATTTCGTAATATTTTAATGTTAGTGCATATTTTGTACGTTTTTGCTCGCGTTTTTGCATTTTACAGTTACTTTTGCATGTGATTTAAAAATGACTATTTAAAAAACTCTTCTTTTAAAATTTATTTTGTGTTTATTTTTAACATAGGAATTACCAAGAGGGTTTACTTTTACAGTCGAAAGTATTTACAGATTATTCATCCTCTGAGTATTAAGTATGCTATTGTCCTATTGTTAATAACTGGAGCATTATACCTTTTAGGCATACAGCTTTCATAAATATTTCTTGGAACATCCTACCTGCTTGTAACTGTTGTACTTGTTATTATAATTTACATAGTTGAGTTCAGAACTTTGTGTCCTAAGGATGGGAAAAGAAAAGTGATCCATTTCTGTAACTCTGCGAAGTTACATTCGCGAAATGATTATTGACTATAATCAAACGAAAGGTGGTGTCGACACGGTGGACAAGCTGTGTGTAGCTTGCAACTGTGCGCGAATTACACGACGCTGGCCAATAGTAATTTTTTATGGTACATTAAATGTGGCCGGTATCAACTCTTTATGTTATACATAAAAATAATAACCAAGAAAAACTATCTAGAAGATCATTCCTAGAAAGTTTGGGGTATCAGTTAGTCGAAGCTCATATAAAAAAACGCCTGAACTCAACATCCTTGCCAAGAACAATCAGATTGAGAATTCAAGATATCTATAATATTCCAGATATTGAACAGGAACCTCCAGCGAATCCAACACATGGACGATGTTTTTACTGTTCCTCCAAGAAAAGCAGAAAGACCAGATACAGTTGCCACAGATGTAGAAAGTACGTGTTTGGAGCATTTAACTCCAATTTGTCGAGAATGCGTAGAAAACAGGCAATAGACTATGTTTTAAAATTCAGTTCCACGATTAATGTTTCTAGCTTTTGTTATTTTTTTATTACTTATTAATGCTTTAACAATACTTTTATACTTAGTTTTTTCCAAATAGAAAATGTTAGTTTTTAGTTCAGTATGTTCTTTTAATTTAGTATTTTTTTTTCGGCTTGTTTAGTTAAACATTTTGCAGCAACGTTTGAAAATAAGCTATAAAAGCAAAAACCAATTTATTGTGTTTTTATTACCCCACTTTAAACAGAAAAATACTAACACGTATTTTTTTTCACTGGAAATTTTTTTTTTTGGTCGGTCTCTGAGACCGATGTTAGCTTATGTGTCTCAGCGAGGCATGTTAGTCGCGAAAGGTTAAGCAAGATTAACCACCCCGCATTTCAAAATTATTTAGAAGAAATTTAAAAAACCCCTATGCCTGATGAATCTACTCTTAGAAAAAATTACTTACCTAACTTATACCATAATACCATCCAATTAATTAGAAGAGCTATAGGTGACAATTATATTTGGGTTTCGATTGATGAAGCTATAGACAGCATTGGAAAGTACGTAGAAACTTAATTATTGTTTTGTTAGATTAAATGGCTGATGTACTAATACGAAGGTTTTACGAAATCAAGAATATTTCTTTGTCGAATTTCACCTATACTCGTTTTTAAAATGTATTGTTCTTTAAATAATGATTTAAGTTTGTTGTTGCACCTAAAGATTTATTCTAGTAAACATTTATTTTCAGATACGTTGCTAACGTTATAATAGGCATTTTAACTGGACAGGCGAATACCAGTTCACATCCTTTAACCATGTATGTTTTTGCAATTGCAAAATTGATTAATGATTCCATGGGTCTTTTGTGGTCCCAGGGTATTCAGTACGAGAAAGTGCTCCTTTTTGTTACTGATGCAGTACCTTACATGCTCAAGGCTGGAGCAGGCCTTCAAGTCTTATACTCTAAGATGATTGATCTCACCTGCCTGGCACATGGATTACACAGAGTCGCGGAAAAAGTGCGGGAAGTACATCCAAAAGTGAATAATTTAATTTCAAACGTTAAGAAAGTCTTTCGTAAAGCTCCACATTGTATACAGGCATTTAAGGAAATAGCACACCAAATACCACTGCCCCCAGAGCCTGTAATAACAAGATTATATTCTGCTGCAGACAGCCAGGTACCCCGGCTGTCTGCAGCAGAATATTATTCAAATTACTTTGATACAATTAAAGAAATTGTAAACATATTTAACAAAGATGATGCACTTTGTATGAAAAATGCACAAGACGCAGTTAATGCGAAAGAAATTAAAGAACTGCTGTTTGTTTTTTCAAATTTTGTTTGTTTGTCAAAAACAATTACTTTATTAGAAAGACAAGGTTGTTCAATTTCAGAAAGTATTACTCTGGTAGATAATATTAGTACCTCTCTTGCTAAAGTTAAAGATCCAAACGGCCTTGCAGTACATAAAAAAATGAAATATGTTTTAGAGAAAAATGTAGGTTTTGCCTTAATTAGAAAAAAATAGATGACGCAATAACTGGCCAAGCTACTATCGCAGATGAACTGAAAGAATATAGTATAGTCCAATTAAATACTAAAAATATTTTTACAGACAATCGACAAAAGTTTTACTTTTGATAATTTAAAAATGTATATAACTGTAAATAGTAATTCATTTAATATATATGCTAAATTTATTTTGTAAAGTTATATTATCTTTTATAAATAAAATAGATTAATGTGATTATTTTTATTTTTTGATTTCTTTTTCCGAACTTCAAAGCGCATATTTTCTATAAAATATTGCTATTAATGCATATATCTTCAATTTTAAGAGCATATTTAAGTGCATATTTCATTTTCATTTTATAGTGCATAAGTGCATGCATATTTTGGCATTTTTAAGTGCTTACAAATCCTAGCCCTATGATCATTATACAATTGTGATTTGTGATTTACACGGGTACGAAGATTTGAAAATATAGAAGATCTAAAAGCTTGCATTCGAGCCGAGTGTGAGAAAATATCGCATATACAGTTAGCCAACGTTAGATGGCAATTTTATGACAGATTGGTCTGTTGTTTAGCAGTAAATGGTACTTTATTTGAACATTTGATATAATTTGTTAATTTTTCTGAATTTAGATCATGTTTGTATCTATGTTTTGTTATCGTGTTATAAATCTCCTTCAATTTAATTTATTTGATTATTCTGGTTCCGGAAAATGATAACGATAGTATCTTCCGACGCAGCATTTTATTCATTTAATTCCCATTGAAATCGATATGCTGTCCCACAAGGCACCACCCTGTATAACACTATTTAGAACTATAATTGTATGTTAATGTCTATAAAGTCAATTTCTCGTTTATGTTAAGCAAACGCTAAGTAACAACTTAAATTTCATAATTTATTAGATGTGCATCATGATACAATTAAAACCTCTCAAGTTATTCATTTACATAGTGGAATACGATGAATTTGGTAGGTAATAATTTTGTGTTAAGTGTATTATCTAACTTATACACCCGTAAACAAAAGATGTCTGACTAATTTTATTATTAAGTACAAATTTATGATATCGTATAAAACAATGCAAATTATGGAAGCTCCCTTTTGTAATTACTTAGCACTCATTAAATAATTTAAGAGCTATATTGAAAACGTCTACCTTTTAATGCTACTGGATTGTACAATAGAACAAGGAAAATTTACGCAAACAAGTACAAATTACATTAATTTATTTATTTCGAACGTAAAAGCAAAATTACTACCTTTTCTAGGATGGTATTCCATTGCGGATCTGCACACATTATTAAGTGATAAAACCATTGTTATAAAATACTGTAAACGTTAACGGTGGTAATGGCAACTTTAATTCGACTAGCAAACTTGTGGCCGTTTCGAGTTTTAAAATATTCTAATTAATGAATTGTAGCTAGAAAATTTTTTTTTAAAAAAGATTAACTAAAGAAACATAGTTTTAAATGATTATATTAAATTATAGAATAGGGTTTAATATATAAAGAAAGGTATGAAAGAAGAAATAAAATAAGTACATCATTATTATAGTAATAATGACGAACAAATTATTTGTTCCTTTATTAATTGGATTTATGAATTTCCTGTTCCATTTTGTTTAACCCTCCCACGATGACCAACGTAAGTTGGCTAAAGATAAACTGTAATATGTGGTCATTCTACATGGCAGTTATTTCTGTGAGAAAACCCAGTAATTTATACACATAAGATACCTTTATGATTAACATTCATTCATGGGCGAAGAACTCGATTGCTGTTATGATTTTTTAAGACTTGTATTTAAATGTTAAAAAGCTCTGACACAAATCTGCAAAATAATTCATTTAAAACCCCGTCTTGTAAACTAACTAAAACTTATAACATGTAATACATGTTTTGAACCTAGGTGACAATGAAATTTATACAACACAAGCTGTTGTGCTGAGAAAAAAATAAATTAGTGTAATAATTTAATCACATATTAAATGTTTAACATACACACTCGTGTGCATCAATTTGGTACACCCAAAAATATGCTTTGCATCAAAATGCACACACTATATTCAAACAACGTAAGATAAACCCGCATAAAGTCATATATTAAAAAATTCGAAATTTACTCAAATCAAAATGACGTGATAATAATCTATAAAACAAAATTTGACAGATTCGGACTTGACAAGTTTTGAAAAAAAAGTTAACATACAAAATTTAAAAACAAATATTCCAAATTAAAAGTTAAAAAATATGTATGATATGAATGTGAATCATTTCGTTAATGCACTGGGAAATTTTCTATATCAGTAATAATGCTGCAAGTAACTGCACTTATCACTGCAATTATCTTATACAAAAAATTAAAGAGTATTAATTTTTTACTCAAAGTTTAAGAACCTCATTTTTTGTCTTATTTGTCTTTACTCAGTACAAGGAAACGGTTCTTTAATTTGCATAAAACTTCAATCGGAAATTTTATTAACACTGTCAATCAAATTCTGTACCTAATTATTCCAAATGGTTAAAACTCAAATTGGCACATTTAGTATTCACTAACAATAAGAATTACACTCATTTAGTTGTACAAACCTTTAGGTTCCGTAAATATACTTCTACACCCATGGCTACAAATTTTAGCTACTTAACAGTTTGGGTATAAATATAAGATTTGGTGCCTTATGCTCAGTCGTATATTAAAGTGGGCCAGGTTCATAAAATTATCGATTTGCCTTATTAACCAACAAATATTTACATGTACCTAGATATGTTCACTTTAAAATCGGGGTTGCTTCTTCCTGAAACTAATATTTAAATACTCGGACGCCAACGTGTTTTTAAATATGGAATAAACAAGTAAACCATTATACAATAAAGTTAAAAGAAATTTCTACAAGTTTTATTAGACTACCTATGTTTAATTATAAACAGAAATACTTAATGCTAATGTTAGTAACGTTATAACCTAATGAGTAATTAATATTGTGAGTAATTAATGGCATCAGAATACCTTATCCTTGGTTACACTGTAGATAACGAAATGGATGCATGCTATGTCAGCGATTTTGGAAATTGTTGCGTAATATTACTTCAGGTTGAAATAAATCTGGATTTGTATACTTTATAGTTCCCAAATGAATAAATCTCACTCTTGATCAATCGTGCCAATGCCATAAATTGGTTCAACGGTAAAATGTTCAATTTCGTAGATATGTATAAAACAGTAAAGGTGAAGTAAATACAAAAAAAAGTGCCTGAAAAAAAGCAAACGTCCCAAACTTTATAAAATAACTTTAAATAACTCACCATAAAATTTATAGCACTGTTAACCTTCCGGTACTAACGTGCGGACTGTCAGTCCGCACCGCAGAAAATTGACCAGTATTTACCGAACTATTCCGAGTAAGCGGGTGTACCGCTGAGTACCTGTTGCCGTTGGGTGTCCGAAGTTAGTATTAAGAGGTGAACAGAGCAGGGTGTTGCGCTTTCGAGTTAGGCTCTTATGCGGACTGTCACTCCGCACGTTAGTGTTAATGTCAATTTTTTTAAGGTAAACATTTTTAATTAATTTCTGCTTTTTGCAGATTAATAAACTTTAATATTATTTGATTACAGTATTTAAAATGAATTACGAAAGGGAACAAGAATACCTTCGCCAACTCTACGACGAAGTTGCGCCTGAAGTCGAGACATGTGACGATGACTCGAGTTTGCAGGATGATAATGAAGAGATTCAAGATCACAGCACGGATGATGAACAAGATATTGATGACCCAAACGATATCTTGGATCTTCCAGATGAAATAACGAATGTAGTGGTACACGAGATAGTTTCGTATTATATTGGAAAAGATGGCCAAACAAAGTGGAAAAAGCATCCAGGAAATTCTCAGGTACGAGCAAGTGCCCTAAATATTATCAAATTTCTCCCTGGGGTAAAGGGGAATGCGAAAGGGTTAACGTGTGCCGCAGAGATCTGGAGTCTTTTTTTTACAAGTGAAATGTTGCGTCATTGTTGATAATACAAATATCTATATTGGAATGTGCAATGTTAATCCAAACAACCGATCAGCAAGGCCCACAGACATGATTGAGTTGGAAGCGCTTATAGGGTTACTTTATATATGCTCGATGTCAAAAAATAATCGGGTAAATGCCTCTGATTTATTCAGAACAAATGGAAGATCCATGGAAATATCTCGTTTGACAATGTCTCTGGAAAGGTTTAGATTTTTGTTGCAATATATTCGTTTTGACAACAAAAATACTAGAATAAAAAGACAAAAATTAGATAAATTAGCACCGATCCGAGAGATCTTTGATTCATTTAATTCGAATTTGTCTAAATATTTTTGTATTTCCGAACTCACAACGGTGGACGAAATGTTGGTGGCATTCCGAGGGAGATGTAACTTTCGAGTATATATGCCTAATAAACCTAACCGATATGGAATCAAAGTATATTCTCTAGTAGACGCAAAATTGTTTTATATTGCGAACATGGAGATATATGTAGGACGACAGCCGATTGGACCTTATAAAGTTCAAACTGATAATGTGTCCCTATTTTACCGACTTTGTCGCCCCATCTCAGGAAGCAGCAGAAACATTACAATGGACAACTTCTTTACCAGCATAGCTGTTGCTAATACACTTCTAACAAATCATAAACTCCCTATTCTTGGTACCATTAGAAAAAACAGAAAGGAACTTCCACTTGAATTTGTCCAACCTGCTAAACGACCCGAAAAGACTAGCATATTTGGATTCCAAGACAAAGTAACCATAACATCGTATATGCCCAGAAAAAATAAAAATGTTCTCATGTTGTCAACCATGCACCATAATGAAGATAAGATAGACCAAGCAACTGGAAAACCACAAATAATAATCGATTACAATCAAACAAAAGGAGGGGTTGATACAGTGGACAAGATGTGTGTGGCTTATGATTGTGCCAGAGGTACTCGTCGCTGGCCAATGGCTGTATTTTATATGCAATTAAATATAGCTGGGATAAACTCATTCGTTATTTACAAGAGCAATTCAAAATATATGGATAATGCACCTCACAGAATGTTTCTAGATAATCTTGGCATGCAATTACTAGACGAACACTTACGGCGAAGAGCTGTTAATAATCGAATACCACGTACTATCAGACTTCGCCTTAGAGAAATGTTAGGTTTACCACTGCAAGAAGAAACACCCAAGCCACTAACCGAAAACAATAAACGACGCTGCTGTTATTGTGATAGAAAAAAAAACAGACCTACAAGATTTAGCTGTGTATACTGTACAAAACCTATTTGTTTGGAACATACCAAGCACATGTGTAATGACTGGGTGGTGAAAGTGAGGAAGATTGACGTAATAATTTTAGTTAACCGTTTTTTTAAATATTAGGTTAGAAGTTCTGTTTTTGTTTTTTAAAGTGTTATGTTTTATTTGTTTTATACGTTTGCGATTTACGTGTTTTCTATAATTTAAAAATTTTAAACTGGATGTTGCGCTTTGTTTTTGATAAATTTTCTGGACAAAGATTGACGTTATAATTTTAGTTAACCATTGTTTTTTTAATATAGGTTAGAAGTTCTGTTTTTGTTTTTCAAAATATTATGTTTTATTTGTTTTATACGTTTAAGATTCACGTGTTTTTTACAATTTAAAAATTGTAAATTGGATTTTGCGCTTTGTTTTTGATAAATTTTCTGAATTTTTGGATTTGATTAACTCAAAAATGTCTAATATACTTAGATTAGATGCTTGTGTATATTTTCACCAGGACTGATTCATTTATATATAGCTTTCGTTATGTTTTCAATGAAAAAAAAAATGCGGACTGTGAGTCCGACGTTAGTATTTATGTCACATAAACCCACGTTAGTGCCGGAAGGTTAATAAAAAATATTTAATAGAGCAAAAATGGATCCACCTGCATAACTCGACCAAAAACGACGCTAAGGTGGTCTATTACGCAAGAGCATGTCTAGATTGAATGTGGAAATACTATGCGTACGAGTTCTAATTAAAATAATTAAATGTATGTTTTTATGCAACTAGGTATGCAACACACGCTGCACGAAATGCACGTTAAGTTGCCTACATAGAGGTGAATTATTAACAACACGTTCGAAGTTTGTTACATAATGTCTTTTCTTTAAGGTTAAAACCTCATTAGATTATCCTTAATTTGAATTGTACTTTAATATAGTTTTGAAGACTCCAATTTCTGGTGGCGGTACACAGTGTACATACTGACGGAATAATTACCCTACAGATCTGACAGAAATCCAAGTTTCTGAAGTCTACGCTCTAATCTAGCACACTATGGTCCGGTTAAACAAAGATGTATTAAGCCATGATTAGTTTTATCCCGCGATTAAGAAATGTGATTGGTAATTTTTTGAGAGAATGACATTATTGATAGATGTTTACACCAAAATGTCAAAAGTTTCGGTGCTTTCAAATACGTTTTAAGCTTATAAGGCAAGAATAAATTAAGTCAAGAATCTACTTAAATCTTCGGTATATAGCTCTATAAAATTTTAGAATCCGCAACAAAACAAAAACAAGCAGTTTATTATTTCTCTTGCTGCTTCTGGCATTGATAAGTACTACTTAAAGGAACACCGATAATTTAAGGTAATTGTCCGCAAGCTCTGCACATAATCTAGACAGAAATTAAACACTAAACTAATTTTAATAACAAAATTCTACTGAACGAATCAAGCAATAATATAAGAATTGCCATACAAAATGGCCTTGAAATTTGAACAAAAACAAAATAAGCGCTATCTAAGGCGACCATTCGTCTCGTACTATATGGGAAAGTCACTTCTTTAAATACATCATTTAGTGTATGTAATTATTTTAATACATCACGTAAATGTTTTATATTTATAAAGAAGTCCCTTATTTTACCCGTTTCTGACATTTCATTGTTTAGAAGGAATTATTCGAAACCAAGAAAGTAGGAAAAAGATAGCGCGACATTCAGTTAAGACACAATAGGATTCACAAGTTCTACAATTTACAAGACTTTTCTAGCACTTTTGTCGGCTTAAATAGCGCATGATCCCACTTATGAGGCAGTATTAAGTCAAGTCTGTGAAGAATTTGCTTACCACGGTGTCTTGTACGTGTGGAAAATAAATATACTGGTGCGTGTAAATAGTTTGATAGTTAAGAGTTGAATGAACTCAGTTTCATCACTCCACTTTTTGAATTATGACCCCTAAAAAATTTCCCGACACTGGTTTGATTTTGCACATTAACGAAGTTGACCTAGATTTTATGGCAATGAATTTTTGTATAGTCTCAGGCTGGGGGTTGTGACGTGCCCCTAGTTCCTGATTGGACCCTTTTGGCGACCATTTTGTAGGCATGGCTTATTGGTCATCTTGTCGACCATTCTGCGGACGTGGTTTGTCTGTTACCTTTCCCCCGTAAGTAGGGTCTTGTTGACCCATCCAGCCCCTGGATGGTAGACAACCGCAGACCCGCTCATTTCCAGTTGCCTGTAGAAGTAATTAAATAAAGTCCATAAAATAAGGGGTAAAGGATAAACCAAATATATATATATATATATATATATATATATATATATATATATATATATATATATATATATATATATATATATATGTATTGTTATTTTCGAGTACCTTTGAGGACTAATTTTATATGAAAACGGTTCTTTGCGGACGAAATCAAACATATGGGGAGTCATCAAAGGTTCATGCAAAATTCGCGTACCTTTGACGACAATGCTCAATCCAAAACGAAAGTAGGGGAGTACAGTTTATACTATGTGTCCTTCTGATAAACGTAATCATTAAGAATGTTATAAAGGCAGTGCCGGTTCGTGACATTGAATAAGTTTATATTACACTAATAATGATCGAGATTTTAATCTCTTTATTTTATGAGTAAATATTTTTAATAGCCATTTTAGTCTTGGTACAAACCAATGTGAATGAAGCATCTAATTAAGAGAGAATTAACGCGATTTTTGAAATTTAGTTGTAAAAAGCTAATCATTCTAGATTTAAATTACTAATGAATTATAAATGGTAGTTTTCTGAAACTAAATATAAAAGCAATCTATTAATATCGTAGTAATGCGCATAACGCAAATATGAATTTTTTCTCCATAATTAAGCTATACAACTCAACTTTCGAACGTACATTCGCCTTCTCATGCACACGCTCATGATATACACGATTTCTAAAAATTCAACATGAAAAAATCTAATCATACAATAGAGGGGTGTGTTTACATTGTATTCTCATGGAGAACGTGTTGAAAACCTTAAATTTGTTAGCAAAATAGATGGGATACTAAATAGTAGGACAGATAAAGCACGGTTTTGTTGTTTTACTAAGCTTAACAACGTTATATTATAAATTAATATTTTATTTAGATGGAGTACAGCCATCAATGTCAGTTACAAATGCATATGTGGTAAGAATTATGTCTATATGGCAGTTCTTATTTAAGGGACGAATATTATTCAATTATTACGTTTATATCACTGTCAGGTGCATTAATTGCAAATTAATGTAATGGAGAACTGAAATCAGAATTCGGTACTTGTGTGCATTCTGCAATACCAGTATACTCCTATTAAACATAAAGGATAATAGTACATTTTGGTACCACTGTAAACCCTGTACTTACCTGCTCCAAATTTGATTAACGCTAACACCGCTGGCTATTGTGAATACCTAAAACTGCCGTGGCCGGTCATTTTGCCCTCTGGACAAGAAAGGTAATTTTGAGATGCATTCTTTATATATCTTACACTTAATTGAGAAAGAAACATAAAAAAACACATTTTAGGTAAATATTCTTTTTAATTAAATAAATATCTAATTGATTCCAATACGTTTAGAATTCAGTACAGCTTTACATGCTGTATTACGCCTACAGTTCAAACAAATAACGATCTTTGTTACACTTCCACATTTTCCACAAACATGTTTGCTACACATTGAACAAAGGTCAGCAGTTTTATTTTTGTCACATTTTTTAATTTGGCAGTGATTACTTTTTTTTATGTTTCGTTGTATGTCTGTTTTTTTTATTTTACTTCCTACAACTTCCTTATAAACTATCCAGGCGATAATTGTGGCAAGATCTAAAACATTGTAAAACACATGAACTGGCTATCTACGTGAATCAGCTTTCGTAGAATATTTTCTAGCCATTTGGTCCAACACATCTACCCCAAACTGTTGTAATACAACACTGTCTCAGGTTTCTTCTTTTTTCCATCATCTATAGCCACAGTTGGATGTAGCGTACTTAACAATATGACATTTTTATTAACTTTACCCTGATAAATTGATGCTTTTGTCATTTTTCATTACTATGCCCCTTTATTCTTGATACATATTGATAATTCCCTTCTTGCTCAGTTCATTGTTCCTACTATTGTTGTGTTCATTTTTGTCAGCATTGTTGCTAACTTTTGGCTGGTAAAAAGTTGTCGGTAGTAACATTTCTACCCATATTTAGGAAAGGTTCCATTAATTTTAAAAGAACATATTCTAGAAGGGATTGGTTGTTAGGGCGTATATAATCTTTTCCTAAATAAGGAAAACCATTCTGGAGATATTTAGAATTCGTATCAACAGCTAGCCAAAATTTTACACCAAATTTATCAGAGTTATTCGCCATATATTGTGCAAATCTGTATCTAGCTATAGTAGGAAACAGTTGTTCGTCTACTATAATGTTTCTCCTCAAACATAGCAAGCTTTACAGTTACTAATAAATTTATCCCATATTTCGGACGTCAAAGCAATCTTATCACTAACTAGATGATTTCACGAAATCGATTGCGTCTCACGAAGAAATTGCGGTCCCCAAGTTGCAGACCATAAACTGTCAAGCTGTAACGTTCTTGCGTCGTAAGCACCACGAGCTAGCAACATTGCAAAAAAAGCGTCAAGTTCTTGAAGAGACAATGACCAGTTTGTATCATCTCCTAGTTGTCGTTTAGCTTCAATTTCAGTACATTTCTGAATGTGTTTTAGCGTTGTGTTATCTATAAACAATCGAAATGCACTTAGCACAGAGTTAGCAAACGCATTTCCTTTTGCATAAGGAGTTGGTCCAGGAGTATTTCGCATAACGTTTCTTTGAACTACATGCCCAACATAAGGTCCACTTGATTCCACAACTTTCCATATATGATTAGATTTGGATGATTGTTTACTCCCCCCAAGTAAATGCATGTAATTTTTTCCTTTTGGATGGTGTTCAACATCATCACTAATAATGTACAAGGATCAGAAGTAACATTATTTACGCTGACATCAGATTATTCACTTTGTTTACTACTTTTGTCATCAAAAGGAACAGCTTCATCACTTCACCATCTTCGGAGTGGTTGTTTGCTTTTTCGGATTCGGATTCAGATAAGTTTTCCAACTCCGCAATATAATCAAAAGCCCGTTGTGTAAAACAGCGAGACGACCACATTTTCTTTACTACGAAATTAACCCGGTAATAAGTACATAATCTTTATTTATACACCAATTTCATTGGCAAAATGGTAAAAACCACTTGTTCGGTGGGACAGAACAAAATCTTATGGAGCTATTTGGGTCAATTTTTAGAACTAGTAATGTACGAAAACCTTATTTAATTACTACTTTTATTGGTAAAATGGTCAAAACTATTTTCTTGGTGCGCAAGTATCCCAATTTTATACTTGCAATGTGTTGTCATCATTTGCGATCTATAATATAACAAATCTTCTGTTTATACTCAAATTTCATTGATAAAACTATTTGATCGGTGAACAAGATCCGGATTTATAGTTTCACAGTGTTGGTCATAGTCTAGAGTCTACGGTGTTCATAATCTTTGTTTATTTACTAATGTTATTAGGAAAAGGTCAAAACTATTTGATAGATGGACGAGGTCAAAATTTTATGGATTTGCTATGTAGTAACCTTTATTTGTACACTAATTAGAAAAAACCGTTTTCTAGATGGGCAAGAACCAAATTTTGGTTTTAAAATGTTAGTCATCGTTTGGGATCTGTAATGTCCAAAATCTTTATTTATAAACCAATTTATTGGAAAAACGGTCAAAGCTATTTGCTGGATGGAATAGATTCAAATGTTACAGTGTGACAGTATCGGTCAACTTTTGGGGCCTGTAGTGTCCAAAATATGTATTTATACACTCATTTCATAGAGAAAACGGTCCAAACTATTTGTCTAATAAGCAAGAGCTAAATCTTCATTTATACACCAACTTAATTAGTAATATAGTTAACACTATTTGCTCGGTGTATAAAAATCAAATTTTATAGTTTCGCCACGTTGGTCATCGTTTGGGGTCTGTAATTGATCAAATCTCTATTCATACTCCTATTTCATTGGCAAAATGGTCAAAATCATTTGCTAGGTGGTGAAGATCCAAATTTTATAGTTTCAGAGTGAATTTTATTAGGAAAATACCAAAAACTGTTTGATAGGCAAGATCAAAATATTAAGGATTTACCATGTTGTCATCTTTTACGGCCAGTGTGCCCAATATCTTTGTTTATACACTAATTTCATTGAAAAAAAGGTTAAAACAATTTGCTTGGAGGGCAAGGACCAAATTTTATAATTTTACAGTGTTGGATATAGTTTGGACTCTGCAGTGTACAAAATTTTTATTTATTTATTTACAGATTTTATTAAGGAAAGTCCAACACTATTTAATAGATGGACAAGATCAAAATGTTATGGATTTACCATGTTGTCATCTTTTCGACCAGTAATCTCCAATATCTATGTTTATACAGTAATTTCATTGAAAAAACTGTTAAAACTATTTTCTTGATGGGTAAGAATAAAATTTTATAGTTTTACAGTGTTGGTCATCGTTTGGGGTTGGTAGTGCCGAAAATCTTTATTTATAACCCAAATTCACTGAGAAAACGGTCAAAATTATTTGCTTGATGGAAAACAACAGTAATTTAAGGATTTACCTTGTTGGACATTTTTAACACAAGCTATTTATACACCAATGTGATCGGTATGGTCAAACCTGATTGCTCGGTGTGCAAGAACCAAATTTTCTAGTTCCGCAATATTGCATATCGTATGGGACCGGAGATGTGCGAGATCTTTATTCATACACCAATTTCATTGTCGAAACAGCCCAAACCATACATTTCAAATAATATGCATTTCATTGGACTCACTCATGAGCGATTCTTCCAAGTATCAAATATCAAACGGGAGACATCTAGCAAACAATATGACGATTTAACATAATCTATCATTGGGAGCACTTATTATTTTATGTTATTAGGCGCCATTTTGTTTCCAATATATTGAAAATCTTGTTTTTTTTGTGAAAATAGTTATACTGTTATAAACGATATTTCCTATTATATGGTCCCTTTTGGTATTTTACCATATTTTCATGATAGACAAACATTAAACCTTATTATTTAGTTGTATTGGATCGCCATTTAAAATGCTCACTTATTTGTAGTCAATTTCGTGTGAAAAAGGGAGTGGTCATATTTGTATAGCAGGCCAACACTAAATGTAATAATTTCATGCTATTTGGAACCAGTTTGTGTTGATCCTTCTATTTGTAATCAGATATTTCAATTTTCTGTTGATGAGGGTGGGCTCTGGCAATCTAGGGAGATGACAATAACGGCAGTACAATGTTATCTTTTACATTAAATATTCTTTAAGTAGTGATATAAATATCGAGATATTTTAGTAATGCAGTTCTAAAGAAATTACTTCGATATATATTTTTCGATTTTTACTTTTCAACCTATTGTATAGTAGATTTCAGCCTGACTTTACAGTACACGAAAGGTAGCTAATGTTAAACCTTATGGCCATTTATGTATGGAGAGAGAGCGATGTAAGACTCGTACATAAAACTAACAGTTCTCAACCAGTCTTCCCCAAATTTTTGATATTGTTGTATGACATACTGATTTTACTTTTTATACCAGTGTGTATGTAATATTTTACTCTTACAGTGGTATATTATAATAGTAACTTCTTTGCTTATTAAAATGGAACCAGTAAGAGTGACATTGTATGAGCAATCTGTGGATTTTTAAGCTAATGCTTATAAATCCTTATTAGATTATTCGTTATTTTGCAAAAAGTACTTATTTAAGGTTCATTGTGCTTTTATGTGCTTATTTATGAATTTTTTTTGTATATATTTAAGCAATGTTGAATCACAATGCAATTTAGAGAAAGTTTAGATTGTTTCGTATTTAAGGAATGTAAGTCCTATTGTATAGTGAGGTACAAGGTTCGTGGGTTTAAGAGGATTAACTAAACAATAATAACTTGCAGTGCTTATTCATTTTTATATTGTGTTACCTACGTCAACATATATTACAGCAGTTTTAATTTGGTAGTACATCTTAGAAGTACTTTCTAATTAGCGTTATTATGAGGGTAAGAAATTTGTATTAACTGGAATTATAATATTGTAACTTTTGCTACATTCCAAACTGAACTTGAAAAAGTTATAAAAGGTACCTGATTGAATGTAAATGCATTTTAACAAGGATGGGTAGGGTGCGCAATAGCAGACATTGTTAAATGACAACAAGGAAAACCCATCCAAGTTTCAGAAAAGCGGTTCGTGATAAACATTATCATTTACATCACGATAACAACGGGCCTGTAACAAAAGTTATCCAAAAAGTGTGGGCCATGACTGGTATTTCGAAACAAACACTCTACAACGTACGTGATGAGTACAATTCCTCCGCTGGACTACCTACAACCTCCAAAGGAAATGCCTAAGAAGCGCAAAACTTCTTTAACCCGCGAGAAAAATTCAAAGGCTATATTCGTACAATAGTGCACCAGTTTTTTCGGAACAACACGCCACCAACTATAAACTCTATCTTAGCAAGTATTAACGGCGATGACAATTTACCCGATATATCACGAATCACACTGTATCGTTTAATACGTGATATGAATTTTGTGTTTGAAAAACGCGACAGGAAATCAATTTTTATCGAGAAAGACGAAATTATCTCATGGCGTCATCGGTATTTACACACTATTCGTAAATATCGTCATGAAGGCTGCAATATTGTACATATCGATGAATTGTGGGTTAATGTCGGATATAGTGTGCCATAACACTGGGTCGAAAATCAATTAAATTTCATCGAAATGCATTTCTTCGGAGTCTGACTGCGGGTTTGAAAGCTCCAACAGCTCGCGGTCCACGACTTGTTCACCTACATGCAGAATGTGACAACCGCGGAGTATTAACAGGTAAGCTGTGTGTAATACAAAAGATGGATTGATTATGTTTGACGGGGAAGTATTGAATTCTGTAGCCCATATATCGTACACTGAAAGTCAAGCTGAAACCCTGTATACATACACATATGTAGATATAGAAGCTTATGCAATCGACCTTTTTTCACTATCGCTAAATCGCTCATTTTACAACGTTTGGCCAAGTTGTCTGTGTGTGTATATGTATGTAATATAGTAGCCACGATAACACCAGAACGAAAATATGCATGTACTTAAAATTTTGTATTCAAACTTGTTTTCATTTCTCCTGGAGCTGATAAGATTTTCGGAGATATTCAGCGTGGGAGAGGGATTTAGCTGTATTTGATATTTATCAAATAGCTGTGAAACATTTGTATATTTCCAAGATGTAAAAATACCAATATATAGACCTTACTCATGTAGATTATGCTCTATGTAATTTTTTGATACGACGCGTAATTTAGCGGCACAAAATTGACATGGTAGAATTTAAGTGTTAGTTAAATTGTTTTCAATATCTGAACAATGATTCATTTTATAAGAAAATGTGTAGACATATTTAAAAAAAAATTGAATTTTACGTAACTTTTCGGTAGAAAGTTTCTTAATATAAAGCGAAATAAGTGTAAAAATTAAATAAATGATTGAAAATATTTTTTAAACAAGCGTTTATACCGCATTTAATACTTCAGTCAGTATGGGCTCTAATGCAAAGCGATGTAGCCATATTTCATCACAAAAGTGCTTGTAAACTTTCGACAATGTTCGGATAGGATCGGTTATCTTCGGGAACAACGAGTGGGGGTCGCGCTAACAATGGCCTGATTAGTACGATTCCTACCTATATGAATTCATTTCTATATTGATCAATTTGATCGATTCGATCTATTCGAAATGAAGAAATCAAGGGGCGTAAGATCCGGTGATCTGGCTGGCCAGTTTTGCACACCAACTCGCCCTATACACCCGATCGGATAATTTCTATCGAGATATAGTCTAACGTTGATTGCATAGTGTCGTGGGGCGCCATCTAGTTGAGACCACTTCGTACGAATACTATCTACCTCGATATTTTCCAAAAGCTCGGGTAAATCATTTCCCGAAAACTGTAAATATCTTTCTGCAGCAAGACTCCCATCAAAGAAAAACGTACCAACCACATTAAAATTGATTATACCACCCCACACATTAACTGACCATCGATGCTGGTGATCAACAACTCTTAAGATGTGTGGATTAGTATCTGAATAGTGATGATAGTTATGTGTATTAATATTGCCATTATCGTGAAAAGTTGCCTCATCCGTAAATAGAATGTTATTAACAAAAATGGGTTCTTCATTTACTTTAGTAGTTACCCATTGGCAGAACGATTCACGATTTTGAAAATCTATTTCACTTAAAGCTTGATGTTGCTCGGTATGATAAGGATGCAATTTGTTTTTTTTTTTAATAAAGCTGTGAACTGTATTTATATTTTGTCTAGGTGTGTACTTAGCTCTCTGATACTAATATGCAGATTTTCTATAAGAGATGCCACATATTGAAACTTAATTTCTTCATTTGGGCTTGTTTTTGCGCGCTTGGGATAACACACACTTCCAGAGTTTATAAATCTCTCAGCTACATTCATAAACCATTCTTTCCGCGGCTGCCTTCTCTCTGGGTATCGTTCACAGTACAAACGGGTAGCCAGCAAAGCATTTCTTCGAGCTTCGCCGTAAATAAAGGTCATATCCACCATTTCTTCTTTCGAAAAATTTATTTTATACAAAAATTTACAAAACGACAATCCAAAACACACAAACTAATGAAACAATATTTTAATGATTATGCAACCGTCAAAACAATAGACGCAATTGTTTCTCTTTATTGCGAGCGGCTGGTCTACCTAATTTGTTTTGTTGAATTCTATTGTCATAGTAAATTTGTATTTTAGAATATTTTTATGTTAAAGCATCAATATCTCAAGAAGGGTCCGTCTTATGGCTATGAAACTTATTATTAATTAGTATCTACTGTTCACGGGGAATCGAAATGTGGAAAAATATACAGGGTGTTGCATTTGAAAAAATTAAGAAAAATTACGTTTTGCGTAAGTTAATCATTCTGCATAGTTTTACATGTTTTCGAAAAATTTCCCAGTTTGTGGTTCGTGGTTCCATAGTTAACTCTATTTTGGTACTAAAGTGACGATATCTACAGAACGGTTAGTGATACAGATACAAATTTCTATACATTTATTCTAGATGTAACAGTGAATCCAAAAATGCAAAAATATATAGGGTGTTCCATTAAAAAAACGCAGGTTTGGGTTAGCATGTTGTTTTCAATCACCCTGTATATACCTAAATATTTCTAGAATGTAGGTCCAATGATCGTGTATTACCACACCAAAATTGGGTTTGATATTTCTAATATTTAAGGAGGAATCCTCCGTCCACGCAGTAGACACCCACCCTGTATAGATATTTTGGAAGAGCGATGGTTAATATCTGTAAAAAGAGGCACGTATAGGTGCTAGTAATTGAAAATTTAAACATTCTTAAGCAATAACAACCGGTATTCCGTAAAGATCGCTGCTAAATCCAATGCTGTTTAATTGTTATCAAAATACAATCAAACTATTTGCCAAAGTTTTACGAAAAAAAATTAATACGGTCAGGATCATTTTGACCAGTAAACGTTTGTTTAGGTAAACATTACTGTAAATTATGAACATACATTACATATTACATATTTTTGACTTCTTCGATTAAGAAATTGAACAAATCGAACTAAAAATTCATTAAATAATATCTTCAGCTTCTTAACCAATACACATATTAGTAGTTATAAATATTGTTCACGTTGAAAAATAGATCAGTAGGGTCTTACTGATATTTTCTATTTCAAATCTGACATTCAACTAACTGTATCTGATCGAGACTTTTAAATGATTTGTGTTGTATACGACATTAAATTGAAGGATTTTGAAGGGGCAATAAATGATAAATCACATTATCATTACGTCCTTCGGAGTTTGCATTGAAACTTATATTTATCTATATTTATATTTACATACGAATTAAATAGTAGATTTAGATATTCCTTTGTGTAGAGTGGTTGCTTATTACTTTGAAAGATAAATTTGATGGGTGCGCCTCTTATACCTGATAGTTATCTGTTTAGGGACGACACTGACTAATGATCATTTATGGTAATATATCACGTATATATTTGTATTTGATTCATTTTTTTAGATTTTAGACCATTAATAGGCTTATAGATGTTTATCTAGGAAGAAATTTATTGTAATATACCGCCCACGACATGCATGCGTTGCATCTGAGAAGGAATTTTGTTACAATTTCTCCATTCGTAATTTATTAAGGTTTACATCTATGTTTGAAAAGTAACTTCTGTATATGTAACAAGGTAATATCAATTCTGTACTTTACTAAACAAATCATATTCAAGTTCAAGTTTGCTTAATTCCATTTAAAGTGCAAAGTACAATGATATAATATAATCATTGACACAGCCGCCCTTATAAAACATACTAGCTTCGTTATTCAATGATTTTAGTCATCATTTTCCGCAACATATGTGATAGTGCTCCCATACTAAATATAACCTCATAATTGACATTTGACGTTTAATGTTTAGGAGTTCTCAAATTATTCAAAATTACGCAAAGAACAAAAACCAAATTGAAACATGATATAATTTACTTTACAAATTGTTACTAACAATTTTATGTGTAATACTACAATTAGGTTATGTGTAATGTGTTGCGGCATATGGTTGCTAACGACATGTTTCATAGGGGCTGCGCCCTTTCTCTCTACTCATAAACATTAAACGTCAAAATAATGTCAACTTTGAGGTTATATTTAGTATATGCGCAGTATCGCGTATGTTGCGATAAATAGTTACTAACGTCATGTTTCATAAGAGCGGCTGTGCCGGGTATCTTTCATCGTGCCGTACATTAATATGATCAGTAAGGGTAGTTTATACGCAAAAGAATTATGTAGGTTGTAGTTATTCACATATGAGTATGATCAATCCAGGTTTACGTTGCAAGTGAGCATTTTTTATTATTCTGCCCCTTTATTCTTGATGCATAATGGTAATTCCGTTCTTGCTCGGTTCATTGTTCCTACTGTTGTTGTGTTCTTTTTTGTCAGCATTGTTGCTAACTTTTGGAAAAAAAATACGGTTTCTTTTAACGTATGGCAAAGCTCATATATTCTAATGTAAACTAAAAGCACAAATACTAAAACACGTAAACATTTTATGATAACAAAAAATATAGAGAACAAATGAAGTCGCATATTCTATCCCACGGGTCCGCGGGGTATATAAAATAATCATAAATACGTATTTTTAGCAGTAGTATAAAATTAGAAATCATGCCGGACTTGATTAAAAAAGCAAAACATGTACAGCTTAAAATCGAAGTAAGAGGCCAGTTCCTACTTAATGTTATATAACTGCTATAAATCCCCTTTCTATAAAAATAAGCAAACATAACCGTTGTCATAAGAATTCGTTTTATTATCTGTAATGATAAAAATAAATAGCTACACCAAATCCGTAGAAAACATAAAAATAAATAAATAAATGTTAAATTAACAAGTGACTAACTCTAACTCAAAAATCTAACTTAAAAGTAATTAAATCATTTGGTCGCAAATAAATAACAGCAAGTCCGGTACGTAGCACGAGAACCAAGAATCGCGTAGGGGACAATCTAATTGGAACATAATGTGATTGAAAATTATGTAACTAAAAAAAGAATATATATATATATATATATATATATATATATATATATATATATATATATTCATACGGTAAGTATACACTATATTATTTATCTATTTCTTGACTGTATATTTCTACTTCAATTTTTACGACAAGACAAATAACTCTGCGGTAGTAGGACTGTACCGTTAGAAGGGAATGCTACATCGTTTGGGACACGATTTGGGTAGTAGTAGTATTACTTAAGATAACAATGCAATTGCCTCGGACCGACCAGACTACAAAGGACAGTGAAGGTTGAAACCGACAGAAACCCGTTGCTGACGACTGAGCAAGGAATGAATGGCGAGTCGGTACGTGGAGTGTTAGAGGTATGCATGGTAAAGAATTTAAAATTGAGAATGTAATATACGAAAGGCAGCTTGATGTTCTGCGTGTATCGTATATAAAGCGCAAAGGAAAGAGCGAAAAGATGTGTTAAACAGTACGAATTGGTATCGCCCCGGATAATGTGACTTAGAATGAGAGTGGAGTTTTGAAGAATTTTTCTTATTGCATGCTATGCACCAGTGAATGGAGAAAGAGAGCAAGAGTGTGAGAACTTCTGGAATGATGTAGAGAACGTGTTGAACGTATGTAAGCCAAATGAGAGCGTGATAATATTGGGAGATATGAACAGATGGATGGGTGTACAGAGAAACATATTGACCGAGTTCTAGGAAAGTTCGACACAAAGAGTCAATGAGAATGGTGAACACCTGGTGAACATCTGTGTGGAGAAGCCTGTTTGTACCTAATATGTGTATACATGGCAAAGAGGTGAATTTAAAAGTATTATTGACTTGATAGTGTATGATGAACGATTTAGAAACCTGACGAGAGACACAAAAGTAATGCATGGATTGGAGTGTGGATCGGACCACTTTTGGTTGTATCGAGAGTGTGTTTAGGGCAAAAGTGGGTCTGGAGGAAAGCAACCGTAGTGAGTAGTCCAGAATTAGGGTATTAGGGTAGAAAAACTAGTAGATAGTGGTGCGAGAATGAAATACGCAGATGCTGTGAGTAAACAGTTGAATGTGAACGAAACACTGCGGAACGAACAATAAAAGGAACCTTGAATTTGAAAGTGCATGGATAAGCTTGAAAAACTTTGTTGTCTATTGTGTCGTGCGAATATGTGGAAAATGACTGTAGGTAGACATAAAAAATGTGCTCGATGGAATGAGGCGGTAAAAAAGGCAGTATGTAATAAAAAGATGCGTACATGGCAATGATTGAAGCAAAAAATGAGACTGAGAAAAAGCGATGGTATGAGGTGTGTAGATTAAGAAACAAAGAAACGAAGGAGGCAGTGAGAATAACTAAACAGGAATTTATGGCTGTGGAAGGAGGGAAAATGCGGAATAATCTTGAGGGACATAAAAAACTTATGGAAATGGGTCAAAAATACAAAACGTCGCCCAAAACAGGAGTGATGAATACAAGCAACGTAATAGTATGGGACGATTGTGAAGTGAGGAAAGGCTGGCAAGTATATTTCGGAAATCTGTACAGTAGCGAGGAAAGTAATACAAAAGGGTTACATAAGAAGAATGCAGAAGGAATGGTGAATGAAACTGAGAAGGACATTGGGATAAATGAGGTAGAAAAAACGGTAGGAGGGTTGAAAAATGGCAAAGGAGCAGGCGTAGATGATTAAATCACTGGTGAAATGCTCAATTATGGAGATGCAAAGCATATACGAAGATTGTGTGGATTATTCCATGTATGCCTTAAGTGTGGAAAAGTATCGAGGGGTCGGAAGAGCGCGACCATTGTACCGCTGTATAATCGTAAGGGGAACAAGAGTGATTGCAGGAACTAGAGAGGAACAAGTTTGCTCAGTGTACCTGGTAAATTATTTTGAAGAATAGTGAATGATAGATTACGAGAAACTACACAAACTAAGATGTAGGATGTACAAGGTGGCGTCATGCCAAGGTGAGGATGTGTTGATCAGATGGTTACTCTCCAGTAGGTGATATAAAAGTGTTTAAGTGTAAAAATGAAGCTGTACTGTGCGTTTGTATATCTGGAGAAAGCACATGACAGAGTGAATAAGGAGAAGCTGTGGGAAATATTAAATGAATATGGCGTAAATAAAAGTCAGTATACAACGGTAGGCGGGCATGTGTTAGTGTGAGAGGAGGTGTGAGTGAATACTTTAATATTGAGCAAGGAGTGTGATGTCACCGTGGTTGTTCAATGTGTTAGGCAAGCATGTACCGATACAAATGGTTAATGGTTGGTGACGTAAATGTACGAGTTCTGATGTAGACAGATGACACAGTCTGATTAAGTGACAGTGTGGATGAGCTATAAACTGCTCTGTGGATGTTTGATACAGTCTGTGAGAGCATGTAACTAAAGGTAAACATGAACAAAACTAAGATTGTGGTGTTCAGTCGGTACGGTGGACAGAAGAGTAGAGTATTTACTCTGCAAGATGAAATTGTGGAACAAGTGAACGCAGAAGGTACAATGGATAGCGAGATTGGATGATGGGATCAATGCTGGCGGGAAGTGATTAGAAGTATGTTGACGATAATGAGAAACGAAAGCGTGGGTATAGCTGCGAAACAAGCAATCTATAATGGTGTGTTTCTCCCGTCAGTACTGTATGAAAGTGAGACATGGACATGTCAAAAAAAGCACGAAAGAAAGAATAAATGCCGTGGGTATGAGATTCCTGAGTAGTGCATGTGATAAAACGAGAAGGGATAAGATAAAGAATGAGTATATAATAACGGAGTGTGGGGAGGAAAAGACGATGATGGATAGATATAAAAGTAGTACATTACGTTGGTTTGGTCACATTGAGAGAATGAACAACGCAAGGTTAACGAAGCAAATATATGTGGGTGAGGTTAGAGGTAATTTCGGGGCTGGTAGGTCACGTAAAACTTGGCTGAATGTAGTAGAATATTTTATAAAAGAAAGAAAGGTAACGAGTTTTAAAAATAAACGGACACGTCAGAGACAATGTATGAACCTTACGGAAGCTAGGGAAGTATGCAGAGATAGGAAAGCATGTAGCGAGATTGAGCATGAAAAATAAATAAAAGACAGGGATTGTTTTGCCTACCCCGCAAGGGAATGGCGTGAAGGTTATGTTATGTTATGTTATGTTCTACAGTAAAATATACATAATCACGATAATTACTTAATTCTACCTCAAATATCTTCTCTTACTTAAAATCAACGTCATCTAGCGGTACAAGTAGAACTTCGAATTTAATTTCAACGTTCAGTTTCTGCTAAAAACTAAGAACATTAGAACCATAGACATCTTACTTAATAACTAGATAGCCAGAGCATATGAGCTGCGCGTTTAAAATAAGAGACAAATTGAACATGTCAATAAGGTCGATAATGGTCGAAAATTTACAAGTTGGGGGTATTAGGACATGCGCAGTCGTATTATTGCAATTGCCAAGTTCAATTTTTGATATCAATTGTAATTGTCAAAAAGCGTTTCTCTAAACTCGGTTTTTCGCGCTTTTAGAGTTTTCGTGAGTGTCTTTTGGTGTTTCTTGCGTTAGTATTCTAATAATACATACATTGACTGTGTTTGTTACCAGACTATTAGTAGAAGTGAAATATGATAAGCTGCATAGTGCCTTTTTGTCAAAATGACAGAAAAAAATTAACAGAAAATCTACAATTTTTCAAGTGATGTCACAAATATTATATAGTTACAACTATTTGTCTTCTTGCGCACACGCCGGCTTATGTTTACACGGTACAGTATTCACTAGTGCGCAATTCCTAATACCCCCATGCGCAGTTTCAATTCGGATAATACATGGATTCAAGGATTGTTTATCTAGTTATTAAGTAAAATATCTTGATTAGAACACGTTTTTCCAAAAGTATGCCTAAAAGTTTCCTGCGTTTTATATTAATTAAATGTTACCGATCAGTTTTAGGGATGTATATGAGGAAAACCTGCTCAAATACGTCATATAGAGCAATTGGTAAAGTGGAACCTACGTTTTCCTTAGTTGTCGTCTACGTATTGGCATCTGCGTATATCATCTAGTACATTTACGAAGTATAAATACGAAAGATGTACGTGACGTCAATAATATTTAGCATTTTTTGTATCACTCTAGTTACTAAACGTTCCTACCACTTTCGGATCTAAATATCGACTCCCACATTCACCAACTTTACAAAACTTGTCATCTTATCCGGAATGATCCCTACCAATTTGTAAAAAATTAAATGCATAAAACTAAATAGCTTAGATAAGATTGTTATAGAAATTGTATTATTATTAGGAATATAAGAAAAAATGACATTGTGTAAATTTTCTTAATAAAACATTATGTTTAGAAAAGCAGTTCCAATAAAGCCAAATTGTATCACAATTAGGTCGGTAATTGCACCTCTCTGCCTTTAAACACTGACGCGTTTATTTATAGCCCAAAGGTTGTAAAGCTCTCACTTTACAAACAGTGAAACAATTCGTAAATTTTAATAAGTTCCATTAGTGTGACGTCACATAGCCTTTTTCTTACGTTGGTTATTAATCATTATCTAAAGTTTGATTTTATATGTATTTCTGCCGTAAGGAAATATATTTTTGTAAATTAATTTGCTTAACAGTGAACAGAAATATTTCAGTATTAAATATTTATACAACATACTATACACGGTTTAACATTCATTTGTTAAATCAAAAACTAAATATTATGATATTAAAATACTCTATGTATAAATTATTTAAGCTCTTTAGTTGTATGTTCGCCATCCATTTTTTAAAAAGTATTTGATATACTGTACATAAATCCATGCTAACACAATATTAGAATCCGTGTTATGTGACACATTATACCCGAAAATTTTGTCGTAACTTGACCAGAGTAATAAGAGTGTGGTCTTCTTTACTTAATTTGTGTACAGTCTACCTATAATAATAATCAACTAAATTTTTGTTAGATTACTATGTTTTGTTATGAACGAATAAGTTCAAAGGTAAATATGTAATTAAAAATGATTATTAATTTATATAAACTCGGAATGGTGTCGTGCAGTATGTAAAGTAGTTAAAATTTGGCATTTGTTTCCATTGGCATACCTACAGGGTAGCATCAGAGTATTTTATCCCCATTTTTTTTTGTAATACCCTGTGCATGATTTTTGCACCCGTTTGTTAGACCTTTCAAAAACAAGCAAAAACTGCTCTTAGTATTTTTCATTTAACGTACCGTTCTCGAGTAAAATAGGGTAATCCTCATCTATGAAAATTACTCTTCTAACCCCAGAGTCGCATGTTTTTTTAATGATGGTTTCAAACTTGCTTGCCAGTTACTTTAATTTAATTAACAAATTTACTGTAAATAATCTAATCTTCTCTTATACATGCTACACACGGTGGCACAGTGGTTCTCAAACATAAATTCATTAAATTGAACTTTAAAAAAATTTATCTACTTCGTTCTTAAAAATTGTATTTCTACTATGAAGTAAACTTCCATTTACTACGCGGTGACATACTATTATGTTCAACTGATTGAAATCATTCAAAAACAATACATCGAACAGTACTTAAATTTGAAATATTTATTTCAGACAACAATAAATTTTGAATAACGTTGGTATATTGTAGACGAAGTAGTAAGGGTGGAAAGTATTTGTATGATCACCTTAAACATCTACACTAGTGTATTATTAATTAATTTAAGTATAATGATATTAGCCTATACGCTGTAATATTAAGAACATCTGTATTAGTGATTACTGAATTATAATCCAAAAATTAATGTAGGGTAGTCATTATATTTAAAGAATGAATTGTTCGTAACCGCACATTTTTAAATCGTAAGTAATGTATTTGTTATATGTAGATTCACTTACACATTTCTGCAGGTCATGGTGTATTTAGTAAACTATAATTTATGAAATTGCGGAACGCTTTCCTTTAGATTTATGTATCTATATAAATTGAATATACTTATACAAACTCAGTACTATTACACCTGTGTTTGACAAATTTTTATCAGTTCTCCTAAAAGCATTAAATTTAAACACAAAATAATTGCCTACCTACTTTTATATTCCTTAAAAAATGTTCTGTAATTAGCGGTATACTTCCTACCTAAAGTTAGTTTCTAGAATTAATAACTAACATTAAAGAAAGAAAGAGCCGATTTAATCGCTGACTGATATTTAACAGTTGTCGTTTGCGCTATTAATTGATAAACTGAATGCTAGGCATTTAACTTAGACAATGAGTTATACAAATACAAATATATTAGAATGAATACCAAATTTAAATTATTAAAGGTGGGGATCTGTTGAGATGCTTCTATGGTCTGTGCATTTTTGTACCGAAATGCACAGATCATAGTAACACCACAATTAACAGCTTAATAAATAATGGATGCTCATTAAAAATCAGTGAACTATCAGCAATATTTTACTCTATATGCCATTCTTGCATTAAAAGGTAAGTCGAATATGTGACAATTGGAATAACACTGTTTACAAAGTTTCAAAGATTTACTAAGATACATCATAATGATGCAATAATTGCAAATGTACGGATTTGATCCCAAAAATCACTAAAACAAGAATTTATATTAGTGCCACGTGTGGAAATAAAAAAAAGTATACGTTTCAAGATTATAAAAATTTTTAGTGCTAAAGAAGTGAGGTTTGTAACATCAATCACAATAAGAACAAAATAGCAATATTTCATTCAAGTTGGCACAAACAATAAATTTTAAGGACAGCAAAATAACCGGTAAATTAACTACAGCAACTTGAAGTGGAAATTGTTAGAAAAATCGTTGCTTTTGAAACTGTTAGAACTTATTTTTCAATTTCAAAACTGTGAATCCACAGCAAGTGACTAGTGTATTAGTAAAGTATACAATTAAGAAAGAAATAACTTTAATATTATACCATTTTCAAATCTTATGTTGAATGTTTTCAGTTGGTCTATATAAAATGCTTTTATTGTTCTTATAGTTGCAGTATAAAGTTTCAAATAAATGTAGGTTTTAAAGTTTTACTTAATGCACGTTGGAAACTTTTTTAGTGCGATATAAAGTTTACTAACAATTTAAGCGTAATAGTTTGTAGGAGACGTTACAAGACTAGAAATAAAACGATCAAGTTTTTGTAACTGTAACATGGATTTCGTTAGACAAAAAAATACGTTTTCCTAATGTTGGTAGAGATGTCACACGGCTCTGATTTGCATACCATTTACATCCAAAATTAGCGTTTTCTCTCTTGTATTTACTGTGGAATAAGGTATCAATTTTTAATTCCTATCCACCATTATATTATACGACATTTACACTTTGCGATTTTAATAATACCTTTATTTGCTTTTATTTAATGAACTGCACGAAATTCTACCAGATTCCAGATTGAGACAAAAGTGATTTGTATTACAAGGCCAGAAAATGGGTGTTTGCGAGTACGAGTAATCTTTGCAAATATATGAGTACCCGTAAACCATTTTATGGCAGAGTGATACACAAGAATTTTTGTGCCGACGTCAACAATTTTTATTAAAATTAATAAACAAAATTGTTGTACTTTTTAAAATTTAGTACCCGTTAAAATTAAGTTGACCATACTGACAACTAACGGTAACCAATGTAACCTAAAAAATACAATTTCGAAATTATTCATTACTCGAATGTTGTAAGTACCTTACCAATTTGTTGACTTTATAATAATTTATAGATGTAACTTGTAGTTTATAAGGAACCTATACTGACATAATAACCGATGCGTACACGTACACGGTAACGCGATTAAGCTTTGTGTTATGTCAAATGTCGATTGTGTCGCATAATCTATCAGTTCTGTCACTACAACGAATACCAACTGTAATTTAGTATTATTTTTTCCGGCCTAGACCCGAAAACGCTTAGTTTCCGGACGAATTTGCGGTCTGCATATTCTTTTAACAAAATAAAGGCACAAAAAATACTTAGTTGAATTTTGTAGAGTTTTTTTGAATTTAATTAATATAATCGTGTAATTGTACAAAGCAAGTTTACAAAATATTATACATGCTTGCTTATTTAATTTAACATTTTAAGTGCTATCTTACTTTCTTTTCAAGTTTACAAATTTCTAACTTAATCACCTTTCACTTGTCATTATTTAAATGAGTAACATGTGTGGTCTGACCACATCGTTACTTGATACTTAAAAATGGGATTCTTCTCAAAAGCAACTTTGTTTATTGTTTTTGTACTTATGAAATGTGATTGATAACATGATAATAATTAACGTTAACATTATTTTGTTAGACTTAGAACAGATGAGTCTCCAACGCATGTACATTGTTAAAATTCGGATTATCCAATGTAAATTTCATGCGTAAGTTTGCTTGAATTGTATAAAAGAGACCTACATTGTTTCACCGACAGTAAATGTACTTTGGTTTATGTCCATAGAAACAGATTAGCGGCTGAGAAATACCACTGCAAATGCGTTCATCAAGAATCAAAATGTCAAATTTCTATGACGTTTGGAGGAGCAAAATTTAATCTTTCGAATATATTAGAGGTGTGTAACAATATGGCCCAAGAATTGAACCTTGAAAAACTCCATGAAGGCATACTAGCGGATCTTATAGTGTTGTTAATGCACTAACATGTAAGTAGTTTCACACTCGGAACCTAGTAAACAAGGTGACGTGATTATGACGGGAAATATTAGTCCCATAATTCGTCATTTGGTACCTAAAAATACTTCACGGGACAGATTTTGCCGTGTTCATGTCACAGAGTATAGATGGCATTCTATCACGTGCACTGACTCATCGTGTACCTATATTGACGTCATCATTTCATCTACTTAAATGTTAAATAATATGTAGTTAAAATTATACACTGATAGATAAGGCAACACACTTTACATGTGACCTCCATTTTTATTTGTTACAATTTGCAATATTAGCTAACTTCAATTTATTTACACTTCCTCCTAATTTAAAATCATGTTGTCTTTTTCGCAGCGCAACTGAATGTAGCTGGAAAATAGGATTTCACCCACCCTATTTTTTGACAATTCCTGTAACTTTTGCACGGTACGTGTATGAGAGTAAATGCACAATTTCTGAGTTTTCAACTCATACCAAGTTTATTTGGGATTTTCTGCAGCAATTTAGTGGGTTACTGCTAAAATTACTACTTTATACTTAAATTGTAAATCGTACAGGCTCCTGATTGGTTCACACATAAAACCGACAACCAGCTCAGGTTTTTCCTTAGTTGCTAATCACCAGTATTCTTGGTACGTCGAGCTGTAACGGTAGCTTATATTTCAAAATCATGTACAACTTCCCTCTACTGTAAATTGCAAATTGCTGCATATATTGTCTGCTATGATAATAATTAATACCAAGACCAAAAATACTGCCTTCTCGTCACCACCAGGACATCTAGAATGGTAATTGTAAGATCAGATTATTCCAATGAATGTTCACTCCAATTAGAACAAGATTTTAGGTTATTTACGGTGTATTATCCATTAGTTCAGTGCTGACATAAAATTACTCATTTCGTTCATGTGTTCGAGCTAGAACGGAAAGTGAATCTATAAATGACCTTAAAGATTGACTTTACACAATAAACTGATGCTGTAATCTGACCTGAAGCTGCTCCACTTATACTTGTGGCGTTTACCATATTAACATGTTATTTTTTTGATGTTATAGTACTGAATTTTTAGTGTTATAATTGTTTCTATTAGAACTACCATTATAACCATTACAGCTACTTTCTTTTCTGTTCATATTTGTATACAGGGAATTCACTTATTTGTATACTCAAGTAGGAATTCGCACAATCTTTGTTAATTTCTTATTTTGGTAACTGAAATTTAAATTCTATACTGCGGAAACTAATTTAAAACTATTTATTTATTTATTTTTATTTAGTTTGTAGTAGAGATAGGTGCATAAGGACTACTGTGTTAGCAAAACTTTAAAAGATAAAAATCGGTTTCTAACCCTAGTTCCGGGAGATGGGTTTCAGATCATAAAATTACTTTTTAATTTTTTGTAGGTTCAGCATTATTACATACTGTCACTATATTTAATTAAGGGTTGTGGGGTGAAATTCGTAAGGACCACTGTGTTGGGAGAACTTCAAAAGAAAAATAATCGGTTTCTAACCCTATTTCCGGGAGATGGGTTTCAGGTAATAACCAGGTATTTGTTTTGTGAACTTGGTAAGACACAGTGTTTTGACGTAACAGTAACGAATTAATGACGTGAACACAACTAAAATAGAAACAGTGTTGCTTTAATAAAACTATATTATACGTGTAACATAACATAACATAAAATGCGGAGTAGGAAAAACAATCCCTGCCTCTTACCTATTTGCTATTCACAATCCTTCTCCATGCTTTCCTACCTCTGCACACATCCCTAGCTTTCGCAAGATTCATACATTGTCTTTGACATGCTATTTTATTTTTAAAACTCCTTGTCTTTTTATCTTTTATACATTCTACTCCATTTAGCCAAGTTTGACGCAGCCTACCAGGCCAGGCCTTACTTCTAACCTCACCCACATGTATTGGTTTGGTTAATCTTGTGTTGTTCATTCTCTCAATGTGGCCAAACCAACGTACTGTACTACTTTTATACCTATCATCGCGTTTTCCTCACCACACTCCTTCATTATACACTCATTCTTTATCTTATCTTCTCATTTTGCCACACGCGCTTCTCAGGAATCTCATACCCACTGCATTTATTTTATGATGTGCTTTTTTTGACATACCCATGCCTCACTTCCATACAGAACTGAAGCGACAAAGACGCCACTATAAATCGCTCGTTTCGGAGCTAGACTCATGCTTGCGTTTCTCGTTATAGCCCACGTACTTTCAATCACTTTCCTTCCAACATTGACCGTTCGCCCAATCTCGTCATCCATTGTACCATCTGCAGTGGACATTCTACACAGATATACCAACTCGTCCACTTGTTCTAGAATTTCATCTTGCAGGGTAAATAATCTACTCTCCTCTTCACCTTCCCGATTGAACGCCACAATCTTTGCTTTGTTCACGTTCACCTTTAGGTACATGATCTCACAGACTATATCAAACCTACTCAGAGCAGTTTGTATGTCATCTGCACTGCCACTTAAGAAAACATTTGCATACACCATACCTCCTACATTAGCGTCTCCAACCATTACGCCATTTGTATCAGTACATGCTAGCCTAACACATTTATCCATGTATACTGTGCATCGGTGCCTATTTTCTAGTAAGTATAGGCGCTTGTTGTATATTTTGGTAGTAAAAATAAGGTGTGCTTGGAGATAAGTTGTTAGGAAAATAATTGAAAGTGTGGTTGAATTTTTATATTTTGAAAAGAATGAATGTTTTTGGTCTTATAAAATAGAATAAAAAGGTAATGTTATTCATTAACTAATTGCGTTTTTCTCTCAGTAAATGCTTATAATATTATGATCTCAACAAAGGCACAACTTAATTATAATATAATAACTTGATTTGAAGGTAGAAGGTTCTTTTGTAAATTGAACTAAATTTTAATTGAAATTAGTATATGATTCGTATTACAATATGATGGTAAGAGTGATTATTATTACGTCTAATATAAATTCATATCAATGATAATTTGAAAGTTAATATTACATGACAATCTTGTTATTCAATGTAGGGACGTCTCTTGATTTCATTATCGATATATTTTATTTTGACATTTCACACCTACAATGTAGCATATTTTAAGATGGATGTTTCCTTGTAAATGTAGTGTAAGCGTAAACGACTCTGGATTAAAATCAGGTTCTTGTTGGTATAATGCTTGTGCCTGTTATGAAATATGTTACCTTTTGGTTCGTTTCCAGACCACCATTTATGAAATACAGGCCTGTATTAAATTATTACTACATTAATTGATTAAGCTTAGAGTATGGTGATAGCAATTTAATCTTGCAATAACAGTATTGTCTGAATACGTATTGATTTAGGGATTTATAATTTATACTGATACTTTATTTATGTTGTGATACTTGTTGTAGGAGGCGATGATATTTTTCTTTTGTAGTTCTTTTCCTCAATTCGAAATAAAGATAGCAGAACTACATTGGACTTGCTTATAAATTTATATACTGTGTTTTATTGTGTTACCATTATTTTATCCATCTTAGATACCCGCAACACATATATCCCGTAACAACTCTTTTAAACATCGTAAGTGGTCCTACCTGGTTTTTCATTACGATCATTTGGCTGAAATAAGGTCGCGCATTAGTTTTGTTCTCCATTACAGATTGGTGCCGTGACCAGGATATATGTGACTTTGCGGATGTCGCTGAGGATTCAATAATATCTTTAGTCTATTACTGTTCGTAGTTGAACTTACAGGGTTGTCCAGTATGTTGTTTTAATTCAAATACGCTTTAATTTAACCTTAATTACGTGGACAATTTGAAATTTAATAATGGAGTTCCAGAGAACCTTTTAACGGTTTCTTACATCTTGTTATCGATAACATACTTTTACTTGATGATAGCGTGATCTTGTTCCAGTTCTATTAGTAGGTTCCCTTCCAAAACGGGCCGCCTGTGATGTATCACAACTGGTGCATCTGTATCTATTTTATGTTATAAATTAGAAGGCGGATTGAATTGAAACCATGTAGTAAATATTGGCGGCTGCTGTATATTTTGATAGTAGAAATAAGGTGTGCTTGGAGATAGGTGTTAGGAAAATAATTGAGAGGGTTGTTGATTTTTGATATTTTGAAAAGAATGAATGCCTTTGAGCTTATAAAATAGAATAAAAAGGTGATGTTATATATTCACTAATTGCATTTTTCTTTCAGTAAATGCTTATAATATTATGACCTCAACAAAAGGGTAACATAATTATAAGATTAATGTAACTTGATTTGAAGATAGAAGGCTCTTTTATAAATTGAACTAAATAGTAATTGAAATTAGTATTACAATACCATGGTAAGAGAGATTATTACATCTAATATAAATTAATAACAATGATTTTTGATTTCATTATTGGTGTACTTTATTTTGACATTTCACACCTATAACGTAGCACATTTCAAGACCATTCCTTTGTAAATGTAGTGGAAGCGTAAAACGAGTCTCGGGTAAAACTGACATAATGCTGACCTAGGGGAGTTAACCGGTGCAACACTAAAGCATGTTCTCGATGGAATACTGTGTGTGTGTGTGTGTGTGTGTGTGTGCCTGTTATGAAATATGCTATCTGTTGGTTCGTTAATTGTAAATCCAGACCTTTAACACGTTGGTATGTTTTTACTTATACAGCAGTCAGCTGACTGTATAACTTGGTGATCACCATTTATGAAATACAAGTCTGTATTAAATTATTACTACATTGATTTATTAAGGTTAGAGTATGGTGATGGCAACTTAATCTTGCAATAACAGTATAGTCTAAATACATATTCATCTAGGTATTTATAATTAATACTGATACTTTATTTATGTTATTATTATTGTTGTAGAAGGCGTTGCGATTTTTCTTTTGTAGTTTTTTACTTCAATTTGCAATAAGGATAGCAGAATTACATTGCACTTGCTTGTAAATTTATATGTGTTTTATTGTGTTCCCTTTATTTTATCCGACCTTAGATACTCGCAATGCATATATCCCGTAACAACTCTTTTACACGACGTAAATGGTCCTACCTGGTTTTTCATGACGATTATTTGGCTTAAATGATCGCATTAATTATTGTTAGAAGTATGGAAAACCTCACAATCTAAATGTTATATTTTTAAAATAAAAATAGCGCTATGCAGTGCCATGTTTGTTTCTGAAAGCGACAAAATTTTCCAGCATAGTATCCATACATTTAAGGGAGAGGAAAATTTGGACCCCAATAGTAGGTGGAGAAGTTTTGTTATCGTATACTTCAGTCTTATGTGTTGCGGAGATAAATATCATTATCACGCTTATGTGATGATGCAAACATAGGAATTTTCGTTCCACTCAGTACGCGCGAGACTTGTGAGATTGCGGGATTCCTTTTAAATTATTAGCGATTGTGACTATCTGATGGAAGATCGAGGTAGTGATCCGTCGCATATGAAGCGAAGATCAATTGATCCATAGCTATATGTTAAGAAGGTTCCCACACGCTTGCCCGAACCCGTGCGTACGCGTTTGTTTGTGCTTTCACGTGTGTGCGTGAGTGTGTTTGTGTGTGCGTGCGTGTGTGTGGTATGGTTTGTGTGTGTGTGTGTGTGTGTGTGTGTGTGTGTGTGCGTGTGTGCACGTTCTTGTGGGTGTTTACGTGCGTGCGTACGTGGGTTTGCGTGTCTTGTTGTATGTTGGTATGTGTGTAGATGAGTTTGAGTTTGTGTGTGTAAGTGTTTTCTTTCGTTATTAAAATTTTCAAGTACCGGTTAAATGTTTAATTCAATCTTTTCATCATTGTATCTATAAATTCATGAATTCCTTTAAGTGAAATTTCCTTTAATTTAAAACAAAATAAAAGCAGATCGACTCGAAAGACTGGGTAATTGTGTTTTGAACATATATAGCGATCGAGGTAAATGAAATTAATCCTAAAATGTTTTGTCTAGACACTCACTATTAGACATGGAACACTGCTGATTTGTTAATTTCATTTATATATAAAGCACCAGATATTTCACTTTTTATCCTTTTGATGAAATCTAAATAAAAAAGCAATGTACATTAAATTTCAGTTGTACCTGGTCAAAGTTGAGCGTCCAAAATTTAAGCTTCCATAAACAAATTTTGTGTAGTGTATGTCCTTTAATGGTGCAAAATCTTACTTAATATTGTACTGAAACAATAAAATTTATTATTAAAATTATAAAGAGGAACGTATGGTATATATTTAACAAAAGAAGCTTGCCAATATGATAAGTTTTATAAAATGATAAACCCATTTTGCGTTACACATTGCCATTCTTTATATATAAGTAATAGTACTAGTTATAAACACATTTCTTTGTTCGGAAAACTTTCTTTATAGCAATTTTCTTTTGAATAATCTTTCTGATAACAAAAGTACGGAATAGAATTCTATGTATTGTGTGCTGAACCGATTCGATCCACTGTTATAAGCTACACGCATCATTTCATTGAAAGCTGTGTCACAAATTACTTTTAGTATCAAGTTATGGCTCGCTAGTTTCGTTTTCCTTTTGTTTTTAAAACTTTATGTATATCTTTTTCAATCATTTTATTAGTTATCGAAAAGAAGAGTTTAGTTACTTTTTATTGTGAACTAAAACGTTTCCATTCACCATCAATTACCAAATTTTTGTCATTCAGTATTGTATCTCCCAGAGATAGTTATGAAAAGATTGTCAATATTGTTTTTAAGACCATTAGTATAAACTAAATTCAAAGCAGTTAAAATCCTACAAAAGATTTCATAATGAGGTAGCAGACAAGATATCGTCTGTTTTGCGTTTACTGTTATATCAAATGACGAAATCTGTACAATAATACTACAATTTACAAAATGCGCTCGTCAGTGGAAACTGAAAAAAGGAAATTTAATGAAAACGCTGGTTATCCTTTTTTTTTTGGTAACAGATAAAAGATTAAACTCAAAAATGTCTGAGACTTTCAATAACAAAAAGCACAAGAAAGCAGCTAACATCGATCAAATAATAAAATTTATTGAAGTAGTGGTTAAATGTGTACCCAATAGTAAACTGTTGTGATGGTGTTAATTTTTTTAGAAAATATGAGATATCTCTGGTGACGCATTTCGGTATAAAATGTTAAACAATATTTGAAATATGAGGATTTAGGTAGCTCAGGGAATATTGTATAAAAAGCTGTAATTTTATGTTTGTTGCGTAATAACTGAAAATATGTAATATTTTGTATACTATATTAAGCTTTTAAAGAATTATATTTAAACAGCGATTAATTATCAAACTTTTGACTAAGTTTGCATGTTATTTATATCCTTAATGACGATATATTTTACAGTGAATTTAATTCATATATTTTGCCTTTCACTACCATTAAAAGGCTATTCAAGAAGTTTGTTATAGTCCGTCAAGTATGTCAAATGTTATTGTTATAGTACGGTAATAAACACAAAAAATAACTAACTTGACTACCGAAATATGAAAACCTTGAACGAAAATAAAACGTTTCCATCGAAATATACGATAATTTCCAACAATAAGTACAAATGCTGTAGTAACGTTTTTAATCATAATGCTAAAATTGTAGATCGACAATGGAGATCTTGATGTATATGCAGTTTACGTTTGACAATGGCCAAGACAATTTGCAAAATTGAGAGGAATGTTGTAGAAGAGAGCGAATTCCAATAGGTGTAGGGATTAATATCTTAACTTTTTGAGACATATCCTATTATACAATTTATTTTAGGAATTACCACAAATTGGAGCAATAATAAAGGTAAACTGCCTAACAATTCTGTGAATAATCGTACCAGTTTGGACGAAACTGGAAATATATTGACAATTTTCTGAAAGAAAGGTGACAGTTATTTTTTTGAGCAAGCCTTTGTCATCCCTCAATACGCTATCAAGTAAAAACTAACTTTTGGAATATAACAAGTATTTTCAGTCACCAATAGCATTACAAGCGCAAAAAATAAGACGCACCGGAAAAAGTGTACACAGGGTTTAGCGCACATGCAAAAAACATATACAAAGTTGTTTCTAAATAGAATAATTGATGTACGCTGCATATAGGTCCTCCATTAAAAGTTTTCCGATTTGCCATTATGCTATCAGGACGACAAGTTAAACGAGAGACGTCCGGGGAGAAATAAGATATTTTAACCGGCACTTCCTGAAATGACAGAAAATGGCGCCAAATTTGAAATTTCAAAAAGGACCTCTATGTTCTCATAGCACGCCACGACGCAGAATGAAATTCTGACTACAATACACCTGAGTCATAGCTTTTGACATATTCAAATTTTTCGGTCAAAATTGTCAGTTTCAGAGGTTAAATATAGGGAACTGAGGCTTTGAACTACAAATAAGTAGGCTTTGCTCAATGTTCCAGTAGGTTGATTTGATTTAATCAACACCGACTATGAATTTTCAAAATTCACAAAACAAAAACATGGATAACTTGATATTTCAAATCGCAATATATCAATATTTTACACTAATCGGTTTAGAATTTATTCTGAATCGACTGAATGTGTCAAAAACAGTGACAGGTAGAAGACAGGTATTGACATCTAAGATATTTTGTAGTCACAATTGGATAATGCTTCAAGGCGTGCTATGAAAACAAAGAAATTTAATTTAAAATTTCAAATTTTCCGCCCTTTTAAAAATATTTTCTTTCGACTCGACTATGACTAGGTTTCATATTTCGTCTTGATACGATAATGGGAAATTGGCCAACTTTTAATGGAGGACCTATATCAATAACCGTGCATAGCTACTTGATATATTTTGTAAAGGTAATTTACCATATAAGGTAGAAAGTAAAGTTACGCACTTATTGTCTTTCCACACAACTGCACTCAACTTTACCCCTAAGGTAGTAGCAATATATTCTTCTGATGTTCCTCGATTCCATTTTTTCGTGTCCTTATCACTCGGTAATTTTTTATTGTGTAACCTGTGTCGTCTAACAGTTCCTAAACTATATATGCCTTCTTTAGCTAAATATGTCATCAGTTGTACTGACGTATGATAGTTGCCAAAATATAATGTACTGTTCACGTTCCTTGGAATTACTCGCACCAGTCGCATTACTACATTACCGGTGACACCAAGGTTAGGCTCGTGTGATTTTAGACTTCTAAAGTAATTCTCAGGTCCTGCATATAGCTCAAAGTTGTAACAATGTCCTGTTATTCCACAGAGCATATAAAATTTAAAACCCCATTTATTCGACTTCATAGGAAGATATTGCTTTAGATGATGACGACACAGATCTGTTCATCTACAGCCAATGCAGCTTCCATTAGAATCAATCAAAATCGCGTATTTAGATTTTCAATTACAGGTCTAAGTTTGTGTAATTTATCATATTTGGGATCTTCTTTCTCAGGACAGCTGTTATTATCACTGAAATGCAAGTATTCTTGATTTTTTCAAACATATTTACTGACATCACTTCACGGATATACGAAATTCCAATGTCACCCCGCCAATAAGCTCTAGTACGAGGTAACTTAGTTACAGACATATACAGGCAAAATCCCATAAACCTTTTGCTATCAATATTGGACAAATTTGCTGGTTTATTTGGATTCTTCTGAACTGCATAAAGATTGCTTTGTTCTCTTATCAAATCAATAAAAGAGTCTTGGAAGAAGTAGGAGAAGCATTCAAAGGCAGATTCCATTTGAAGTATACTTTGAGGCAAATCTGAGTTTCCCTGAAATTTCGCAACATTGTCAGGTACCTGAAGATGCCCTTTTGTCCAAGATAAATTTGAACTGTTAGGTATCTCAGTAATTTGTTCTTCATCTTCATCTGATGAATGATCAGAATTTCCTTGTAAAATTCCTACTTCATCTTCACACACAGTCATATGAGTGGCTCGTAGGTTTTGACGATTTCCTGCATTTTCTTCATCGGCTTCAGGTGAATAGTCCGAATCTTCATCACTACAGTTTTCAAATTCATCTTCGCTCTCTGAGAAATGTAAATTTTCGACAATGAACTCTAATTCGGCCTGAGTCAATTCATTTTTATGATGTGACATCTATAAATGAAATTACAGCATGTAACAAAGAGTAAAGGTAACGCTATTGCATAATGTTGCAAACAAGCAACATACAATTGAAAGCACATTTGAATTTTATGTTTTGTGAATAAGAAAGTTTTTACTACATATGATATCATTATTTACCTTTATTTATGCCTCCAACTCGAAACTAACGATTTATTTAAACAAAAACACACTGAAACCAATCCCACAAACAAAGACGATGATAGGACGCCACTAGCATTACAGTTTAGAGCAGCAAACTGTCAGGATTTATAGCATGCAGAGCCCTCTTTGAAAATTACTTGCAACTAATAATACATTTCAATATGTGTCATATTTGCTATCTAGACTAGGCAGGACAAAATACTAGAAAAGAGAAATACGTTGCAAATTTGCTATACCATGCAACGAAGGGTTAACTCGATAGTAACCCCTTAATAGATTTTCACTTTAAAAGAACTGGTTGCTATTTTCCCGAACGCAATGTTGACATACAGTGGTTATTCTTTTTAAAGCATTTAAAATAATTATGGAACGTCTTTGCAAGTTTTGAAATGTCGCATTGGTGGCATTAAGTTGTTCGATGGCGGGTACTATAAACCTTATTCTGCAAGTAGACCCATAATAAAAAGTCTAGCATGGATAGGTTAGGTGACCGTGGAGGCCATCTAATTGGTCCACTTTTGCGAGAAATAATTGTCTAAAAAAGGTCGAACAATTATAGCATTATGTGCGGGCGCGCTATCCTGTTGGAAATGTATCCTGTTAAGATGAGCTAAAGGAACATTGTCTAGCAACATAGGGATAAAATCTTGCAAAATTTCAAGATATCTGTTCCTGTAAGACTGATACGTTAAATCCAAATCGACCCTATTGCTCTCTTTCGAATAGCACATGACCATTTTCTTGGGACCAATGCCTAGTATTATTCCTGTTGGAAATACCTGCACTCGAAAGGCAAGCCTGGTGGGACCATATTATAAATTTAGCAAAGTTATTACCAATACAAAATTGTCCCAAATACCAGTTGCAAAACAATAAACGACGTTCTATCTGTATTATATATTTTTGTAAAGCTTAAAAAATTTCCAATCAAACGAAAGAAAAATATACAGGGCGTTCCGTTAAAAAAAACCATAAGTTTTATTTATAGCTAAAAATTGACAGCTTACATCAAAAATGCGACTACGCCATTGGATTATACGTAAAAAACTGTATAAGATCCAATTTTTACCTTTGCCATACATTAAAGAATAACGGAGATACAGGGAGTCCCAAAATTCAATGTTTTCAATTTCGCCCTGTATCTCAGAAATGTAGCGGGCTATGAAAGTTTATTTACACCAGCGTTCTTCTCACAAAAAAGTAGCACGGTATTGTGAAAACCGCAACTCTGTGTCTTTACTCGTAAGTGAGATACCCCGAAATATCATCTAAAATGGTACACACTGTACATACAGGGTGTCCCACCGATTTGGGGATTATTTCAGTCAACAATGAGGAGCATCTTGTAAAACTATTTTTGTATATACAGGATGGCCTATTTTCGAGCACTACACTAAACTAGTGTTTTTTTATTGGACCACCCTATATATTTTTACATATTTGAATTCTCTGTTAAATGATGAGCAAAATGATATGAGGTACTATGGGTCTACGACTAACGGTTTCTAAGTTATTGACATTTTTATGTAAAAAAATTAGTCAATTAAGTAGGCTCCTATTCCGTTGTCTTGAAAAATAGTGGAACTAGATCAGGCGCCAAGTTCATATTTTGGGCAGAATTATGGAACAATGCATAATAAATGTTTTTTTATGGAACATTTCTTTAACTATTATTAATGAGTTTTGCATCATCCAACGACGCCTCCAACGGGTAACAAGACGGTCTATTTCTTCAATTTTACGCAAAGCTGGTCTAGTAAAAAATTACAGCTTAAGCAATTCTTTGCTTCGGGTTAGTATTTTTCCGTATAATGGCCTTATAAAGCTTGAGTTAAATAATTTGACTGTTACATACACCACGTATGTAATATTATGTGAGGGAACCCCTAGACAGCTATACTGATCTGATCTGATAATGTATTACTGACTACGTGTGTATGTATAAGGAGACAATATCTGTCCTTTTGCGGTGGTATAAAAAGAATGGGGGCAGGGGTATTTCAATATTTGAACCTTAGTTTTTTTTCAATGGTGTATCTATAAAGAAGGTAGTGTTGTACCTACTTTGTAAATTTTTAATTACAACAATGGTGTTTTATTTGTGAAAGAATTTTGAGTGAAGGTGAGTCTGTAAAATGTTAAAAATATGAGAATAAATAGCCTTAAACAATCATATACGAGCAAAGATAGGAAAAGTGCTCCAAAAAGTTCATAAAAGTTCAAGAAGAACGCTTGGGTCTACAAGAGGTCGTGAGAATTTTTAAAAATCCAAATACTGCTCTTGAATTGATTTCCGATGCACAAATATTATTAATTAGAGCTTTTTATGAAGTAATGTCGGACGAAACTTCATTTAATGAATTTGTCATCATTGTCAGCAGCGGATTAACACTTCATGGAACGTACCAGAAAATCTGCTAGATAGGGACTGTAAGACTTCTGCTTGTGGTCGATTTACAGTTATTGCTCCTACTCCAGAAGAGCTCCTTCATTAAATTTCTGCAGATCACCAAAAGATTACAAAGAGACTTGTAGAAAAGCTGGACGTTAATCAGTTTAATCAATCAAGAGTGTTGGCCAATAAACGACGTTTTAAACAATTTCAATTAAAACAATAAGTATGTTTGGTAAAGAAGTTGCCCTAATTAGCGTTTTTACAATTTACAATTTTACGTTAAACAAGAAATGAAATGCATGATTTGGAAGACGCGCATTTTTCCCAAACTTTACAAGGTTATAACTATAAAATATATTAATGTGATCAAAAATGTTGTGAAAAATTTTATACGCTTTTATTTGGACTGAACTAGTTTTTGCGTAAAATTGAAGGAAAACCAATAAATTACCTAAACTGCTTCCCCCGAGGTGTGAGGATGGATAGATCAAACTCCATGACTCATTAACAATACATGAAACACCTGTTTCATGAAACAAATCTGTTCTCTGAGCTATTTTCACTACAAAATACTTGGCGTCTGTTTATACTAGTCAATCTTTGGATTCTGACGTAACCCTGACACGTCAATAAAGTAGAACGTCAAAAATTGATAGGTATATCATATATAATAAATTGTATTAGTAATATATAATTCATGATAAAGAATCCTTCATTTGATACACTTTCTTATTCCTATTTAAAAAAACCGCACAGCTCAAAAAGTTGTATTCTTTGCCTTGGTATATATTTTGAAGGTATTGCTTTAAAATTTAACCTTACAAAACAAAATAACTATAGGAACTAATCTAACCGAATAAGCATTGCAAAACGAATAATACAAAAGTAGAACATGAGGAGTACCTCCATGCACCTACAGGGAAATGTTCAAAGAAGAGTTTTAAGAACATTTGTCGCACAAATAAGATGTTTATGTTTTCTCATCGGCACCAGAACACGACACAAGTCGTGAAATCATAATCATATTTTCTAGCAAACCTTTGTTGCAAATAAAGCAGCACCATTCATCCAATACCACGTTCATTGTTCATTTAGCAGTACTTTTCGGATTGGAAGGCTTATGCTCGAAAGGGTATAGATACCTTTTGCCTTTCCGCTGTAACTTTCCTCTTCGCTGATCTGATTGTTTTCGGCTTAGCTCTGCATTTTTTCGTTCAAGTTCGTACTTGTATGGCGTGGATGTCAGCTGTACAGATTTCTATCGTGATCTAGTTTTTCTATTATTCAATGTAGATGGTAATGGTATGAATAGTTCTGGTAAAAATACAACTTTCTTTTGCTATTGCAGTCCTTAGTGAATCGTTAATACTGGAGATGGGAGTGAGTTAGCCACAGTCTTCTGCAGCTACTGTCGGATGTTTTTTTGAAGCTACAGCTGGGGCTTCCTGAGAATTTAAGCCATCTGTTGCCTCAATCAAACTCTTTGAAAATACATTTTTTTATTGGCCAAATTTTCACACGTTTGAATTAACCGAGGTTATTTGAAGAGAAGCTTTCAGAGGGAAGTAAGCTCGGAGTAAAATCTCAGAAACTTCGAGCTACATATAAAGGGTGGCTGGTTGATAATACACCTCCCTCGGTCCAAAAAAAAACCAACGGAAGCGGTGAGCAGATGGTGTCCCTTCGTCAAATATAATGGAAGTTTTCCTTTCTAGACAGTCGAAAACCCTTACGCATCACAGTGTTACGTGCACAAAGGGATATTGATAGAAATTGTGGCTAAGGTGCTGTAACAAAGAATAAGGAATTAGCCGGAAGCTCAGTTGGTCGGTTAAGCACTTGGATGCATGGGCGTTTTGGCAGGAGAAAAGAGATACACATAATTTAAGAAGGGCACCACTTGATTTAATTTTTTATCGCCCCTCTATTAAGAAAAGGGCTACGGCCACATAGGACAAAAGAGACAGCTAAAAGAAAATGGTGAACTAAGTCCACACTGACAAAGGACTGGCTAGGAAGTTGATCGTAGATCACAGGATTAATGAAAGAACTTACAATCGTTTAACACCACTTATTTAATACACCCCAACGTAAAATAGTATAAATGTTATAATAATAATTAAATTTTCGTAAATATCTAACACAAAAACATTTTTATAGAGCGCCAACTCGCAGACCTAAATACAATTCTATCAGGAAATATTCCCAATACATTAATCAATATACATCAGAGACAATATATCTATGAAATAAACCAGCAGTAATCAACTTACCTTTCCACCAAAACTAAAAACAAAACTATGAAGTGTACTTAAAATTTACATACTCAGACACAATACGGTTCGGCATCTAGTGTTGACCCAAAAAGAAAAGAATACCCAAACATATATATATATATATATATATATATATATATATATATATATATATATATATATATATATGATTATCCGAAATTGAATTCTTGTATACCGATATTCCACGAAGAGCTCTCCGTTGGACTAATATATCAGTTTCCAATCAACCGGACGCAAATAAACCCCAAATATAAAGCGAAAATTAGCACTAGATGTCTACCCTGTTGTTTACTTATGTAAGCACAAAATATTCTTCAGTAAAATTACTATGAGCATTACAGACAAAATAATAAGCATGAAGCGTTTAGGAAATTTAGAAAGGCCAAGTTTATTACCGATTTGGCAATTGCAGTACAAGAATTTAATAAAGCGCAACACAGAATGACACATTTATTGGTAAGCATAGGGCTACCAACAAAAGATTCAAATTAGTAACTCCTACTTCAAATAGTTTTATACTAAACAAATATTAAAATTGTAATCAGAAAAAAAAAATAACAAATGTTATACAACTCCAATGATAATAAATAAATATTCAATTTGATTTACACAGTAATTGAAACCCCAGCAGTTAGCATAATTTTTTTGACATACATTGTATATTTAAACTCAACGAGTAGCATTCAGTCAACAAAACAGCTGATTGTATGTATAGTAAACACAGGTAGTTCTAACGGTTGAACAACTGCGGTTATTTATCAGAATAAAGCTAGTACATAAGAAAAGTTAGAAATTGATAGATAAACTACAAATTCTATTGCAAAGTTAAATGTAGGTATAAGCGAAACTTTGGAATAACCCAAATTATCTTTTACAGGTACAAGTGTATATTATTACCCTCGATTACTAAGAAAATGTTTCACAGTAAAGTATAAGCATTAATTTCAGGATTAAGATAACTGCGGAAACACACTAATACAAGTAGCAAGCACAGTAATGTAATTGTTATAAGAATTTCAGTAAAGTACAGATAACGAGAGCCTCGTTATGTAGAAAAGCTAACAAAAGTCACTCACCATAGGTAAATTTTGTATGCGTATAACAATAATACTTATCCGAAACTAGTCGTAGGTGTAACGTATATTTCTTCAGTTAATTCGGAAGATACTATGAGAAGGAGTAATCGTAGACTGTTTCCATTCAGGCTCGAAGACCCATAACTAATATTTCACACCTCAGACGAATGATATCCAAATGTGCTGTCAGAAACGGTTTAATTATTCCTTATGGAAGCACGAGATATGTTAATCTTGAGTGAATGTGTAAAGGACCAAAAAGAACCTATATAAGATAAAATTTGATAAAATATTATCTTTATTCTGTATTAAAATTTCAAAACATGTACGCATGCATTTCAAAGCTATGTCTAGTAAATAAGAAAAGAAAGTGAGTAGCTTACCTCTTGAATGAAGCTAAGGTGTAGTAGAAACAAAAAAATTAAAGCCGAACTAAAATTCGAAATCCCAACAGGATTTATTCATATGGAAAAGATTAAAACCAGCAACAGGCTGAGTTAAAATTTTACTTGAAAAATTCAATCAAATTTTTAAGAACACCTTTTCCAAATTTTACACGTGCTTCTAACTACGCATTCAATTTCTTTTTGCCAAAATGGCGTTTTCCTTCTTCTCTGAAGGTACCAGAAAACCAAAAAACAATAGGCTGATTATTTTCACCAATCCAAAGATTTTAAAGTAGTCACATGTTTGAAACATTTTAAATTTAAAACGATTTTAGTGGCAATGTTGCCATTTTCCAATAACATACAGGACGAGTCGTAACTAAAGACCATAAATTTATAAACCAAAATTCTACACGTATCAACAGTTGAAAATTATTGATTGTGGTTTTCGACCAGGTTCTCATACAAATGGTTTTATGAGGGACAACTGAGGATTTATTTTGATAAATTTGGAATACCGCTTTCTTCCAGACATGTTTTAAGTCGGGTTGAAATTATGCTTATAGCCATTTTTCCGAAAGTTGAAAAGACAATTGCTAAATTGCCGTCCATTAATTCAAACATTTGTTCTTCTAAACCAATTATATGGCCACCCTTCATTTTTCGATCAAAAACCATTAAAGAGCTATTTTGTAGTTTGCTGTCTGTTCATTGCTAATATGTCTTCTAATGTCGACTTATATATTTTCTAATTGTGGGAAAATTCATTAAATACTAACCCTTTTGAGTTGAAAGATGCTATGCCAGATTCCATGTCTTTTTAGTCCATTTGTAATAAAGAAATTTGTACTTTCCTTTTTTGCAATCTGTACAAATGAATATAAACATTAAAAAATCAAGTCCATAAAATCGTACCGATACATCAGCAACCCATACTGGTTTTGGAACAAAGTAATGAATTTATATTCCTGTGTAGCTGTAACTATGCTATAGCCAGAAAACAAATTAACTACTTAGATGTGCAAATACGAAATATTACAACACACAGGCACGCAAGTTTTGTTTACTTGTCACCGTGCAAAACGGGTTTCAACTAAATTAGTTTTAGATTTTAATAAATGCTAAAATATACAGTATGATTGAAGTGAATATTTAGTTATTTTAGAAAGCAAAAGTGTTTCCATCTTGGAACATCTCCAAATTTACTGGTGAAGCCAGTATTTATATTTTATTGAACAAAAGGTCTTTGCTGTTAGGTATTTGTTTAATATGGTGTAGTTTGACAAAAAAAGAAATATATAGATTTCTAAATATACATAATCTTACAGTTGAAGAGTCGTCAATTCTTAAAAGTTTTTTTGATATATCACCAAGAATATCTATAAGAATTAGGTTGACAGGAATAAAATTACTATATGAATATAGCAAAATTGTAATTGCTTTTAATATCGGTCCACAGGAATTTAAGCTTAATACAATAACTTTTGTTACTAACTGGAAGGTGGGAAAAGAGGAGATTAAGAAATTATGTAAACAAGTAAAACTTGTGCACATAGCTTGTCCACACTAAACGCATTAAACAACATACTTAATAAGGGATAAATACACTATTACCACGAATGTGGTGTATAAAGATGTTTAATATAACCGGTCGAAGAACCATATACTTTAATGCTTGTCCATCCAGGCATCACATTTAATCCCTTGTCCTCAGAGTTTAAACGAATCTGTTTGACGTCATTGGTCACAAATGATCACCAACACCGTGCAACTATAAAATTTAGTGCTTGTCTTTCTGAGAAATATTTTTTGCTGTGTGCGGACTATTGACTTCACTTATCCCGAATGATCAACATGTCTGAGAAACAATGTCAAGCGAGGCAGCCCACAAAATTGGTGTATACATAAGGATTTTTGACAACTGTCCCAAAAAATAACGAAAATAAAAAAATAAATTAAATTCAGTTGTAGTATACTACGGCAATACGTTAGATCCTTTTTCAAGATAAACATCTAAACACAAGTTTTCCATATTGCGGAGAAGGTATCAAATCAAAGTGATTTCCAGGGACCCACTCGAAACATGCGCCTTCTATGACTATGCTGATGAGAACCAAATAGATCAAAAACAATAGATGACTGCTATAACTGGGTATTCCTATTTTCTATATGTTCTCCCAAAAGGCTGATTTAACTATACCAAAAGGGTTGACTATTGCAAAAAAATTTATTAATATGTTACCTTTTGCTTTTGTCTCAGTTTCGGCATCAATTCACCTCCTTAGCTAAGGAAATATGATGACAGTAAAATTCAAACTGGAGACCATTCCCTTAGGACAGAGTAGAAAATCGGTCCTCGTACAAATTAGTTATCAACTCTTTACGTCTCATACCTGTGCTTAAAGAAATTATTCATCGTAGACGAGGAGGTCCTGTCAGTAGAAAAATTTTAAGAACGACTAGTACGCATTGAAGGTATCAGCTATCTATTGCAAAAAGTTTCACATTTGTAAGATTCTCAAGCAATTATCTCCTCATGCGTATATCAAAATTTAAAGCCCGCTTGGCACACTTTCCAGATACAAGCTCTCTGTTACAAAAAAATTCTGCTTTGTGCTGTTCTTTTCCTTAAGTATGCTTAGCAAATGGAATGGAATCAGAGATGTTCATGAAGAACACAACATATTCAGGTTGAGTGGTTTCAAAATTCATAGTTTCCGATCCACATACAAAGCGAGACAGCTTAATAGCCCCCAGTTTTGAATAATGGGTCCACCTAATTTCTGTGAAAACACAATCACAAACGCATTCTAAATGCATCAGCATGTTTTAAACCTTTTAAAAGCGTTACGGATTTAGAGATATGGGCAGAATACGAGGTATTCAGTTTGGACATCATATCAACAAAGTATACAACAATTTAACGAGCAGTTGAAGAGTAAAAATGTTTCAATGCGTTCTTATAGAACGATAGGCAAAAGAACCAATTTCATATTCATTTAGAAAAACGGTTTTATAATTACTATGTTATGTAATTATGATGAGATTTGTTTAATAAGTAAAATCATTTTTGTTTTGAGGTACTTGATGTTGATTTGATTGAGATTGATTCGATTAAGGTTGATTTGATTGATTGATCACAGCACGGAGACTGGAGGCTGCGCCTGGTCTATGGACCAATCAGAATCCCACGTGTTGCTCACCCTCAGGCACTCCAATCAGAACCATATCCAACCAATTAGAATACAGCGCCTTAAACCTCCAACCAGAGTAAGGAGGCTGGACTATGGCCGGTCTGAGTCTAAGGACCAATTAGAACCAGGGGTGTGCCCTAGCCTTAGGTCCTCCTATCACAACGCTTGGCCTGGGGCTTTATACGCGCGCACGACCAAAGAGCTGAAAGCGAGCGTGTCTGTGGTTGTCTACCCTCCAGGGGCTGGATAAAAACTACACTGGAGCCCTTCTACTGTCTAAGGTACCTATAACTACACCTGTAAGATAAAATTATTTTTCTATTACTATTACTATTGGAAGGATTAATGTTTTTGATTCTCTGCGTTCCATCCATTTACATTAGCTCTCAAATTTTCACTTTGCCCTGCTGTAAATGAAAGCCAAAACATTATCTCGTTTTACGTCGCAATTGAATTATACTTACGTTTTACATGAATAAAATAATACAATCTGATGATATGAAGTAAAAACACAATATGTTGAATATAATTGTGTCAAATGGAAATTTTTGCAATGTTACATATTGTGTCGTCCAAAGTTTGTCTTAAGTAAAATTACGGAAACAAATAAGTAGTTCTTAACTTTAAGTATTACTTAAGCATAAAACGGTCATTAAATGAGCGGTAACGATAACTGAAGTGATTTGAGCTGTATTATTGCACATTGCATCCTTGCGTAGTTTAAGAAATCTGATGATTTCCCGAGAACAGCTAACTGAAATATAAAATAATCAATAATACTCAAACAAGATATATTTGGATGAATGGAAACTAGTAAATTTTAGATTCTGCTTAATTTATGATATAATAATTTATTAAATGGAATTTTATAGCTGGTATTTGTGAGCGTATTGAAATGTAAGGTTTTATAGGATGAAAATTTAAGATAGTTTAGGAAGGTATTAAAGTTTTAATAGAAAAACACAACATAAGGAAAAGTTTTTTTTTTCGGATTTCAGTACTTTCTAATGTAGTTAAATATTGAACGTCTTTAAAAGCAATACTTGAATCGAACTAATGTATCCTTAAACCAACCAATTCATGTCTTCCCGTTAGCTCTAAAGTACAGATATATAGAATTTATCCAATTTATAAAATTTTCGTAGAATTGAATGCTTTCAAAAGTGTAATTTTGTTACCTACTTAAATTTCAACAGTCGTTTCAACTGTTTTGAGTGTTTCGATAAACTTATATCCTTTTCAAAATTTATGCTATAGAGTATCAACTTCTGTTTTATTTTATTTACAGTGTAAAAAGTGCATTATGTAACTTATATAAGGTTTTGGTTAGGTAATAACGAAATTTAAATGTAATGCAAAAAGGCCAACCTTCCTATTCGCTTTAATACCATCTACTTCTACATACACTAAATGTAATTTTCGCAAAATTGTGTCACAAATAAGCGAGTTTTTACATTAAGCACATTTCATTTACAAACCAAACAAAAACAACGGGAACAGTTTTTCACGCAATTACGAATGAAGTGTGCCCGGTTTAAGCCAATCATCGTTTGTTTTATGGTTCCCTTGCGCCTTTCAGTTTCTCTTGGTGATTAGCTATCATACGCTTTGTGAGAATCATATGAACTGGAATTTTCCGTATTGTAGCAAAATTTCATTGTTCTCAAAACCATTCACTTTGGTGATAATAAAAATTTAATTTTAATTATAAAGTTTTCATAACAAGTTAACGGCAATTTTTTTAGTTAGAAATATTTTACGCTTCCAGCTTCTATTGCTCTGAGCAGATAATTATCTCTTTTTAGTTCACTCAACCTTTAATAAATTACATGAAGCAGAATTGCAAATTTTGCGTTTTGCATATAGATCCGCCCGCTGAAGTAGAGTTGAGACGACCATTTATTAATGTCCAGTCTGTCGCAACCCACTTTGGTGATGGTAATTAGCAGTTGGTCACACTGCTTCATACCACATACTACAGAATTAATCACAGGAATTTCAACCGCTGCAAATATCCCCTTAATTACATTTTGCAAAACTAAATGTTTCATAAAAACCTCAAGAAGTTTTAATAACTTTGATTATTAACTCCTGAAAATTGTCTTTTTCGTGTATTTATCTTACGAAGTATATTTTATGAAATATCTTTAAAATGTATGTACATCGTTAATGTCTGAGGTAAAGTAAACCAAACTTGTTAAATGCATTGAATTGTATATTACTAAGATTTCTGTCATTACTAGGGTTACGCTGTCGCACTCGTAAAGGAGAACAAATAACTGCTAAAATCTAGACTTGAAGCGTTAGAACTGGAAACCCTTTATGTGTGTATACTATCAATTACAAGCTGATTTCTATCGTTATGTTAATTTAGCTAGTTTAATTAATACAACCACTTCCATTTGCATTTATTGTACCCTTGCCTGGTGTTTGCAACTGAATTGTATTTTTTTTGCCTACAAATTGCGACAAAATGTAATTTTTTTATATGTTGCCATTAGAAAATTTGATTTTTCTCTTTTCTTCTAACTACACTATTATTAAAACAAAGATTATAATACATAAGTAAATAATTGAACATTCCAAATGCTTATCTTTGGGTCATATTTAATTATGAAGTTATATTTATAAACTTGGAAATTATATATAACGTATAAAAAGTGGACATTAATGTTCGTATATTAAGGGAAGAAGATAGTGTAGGTTAAGTTAACAAAGGATGTAAATAAATGAAATAGTAGATGAAAAAGTAAAAAAAAATGTAGAAAAATGAACACGAATACTTTGCAAGATTTGTAGAAATGAGCAAATAAAGATAAACTATACAGGGTTATTCACACTATTCGACACGAAGTAGTATAGCTAAAGTTTTATTTTATGAATGAACAGGGACCTATTGGCGCAACATTTTAAAATTATTTTCATGTTATACAGGGTGTACCAAAAACACGAAAAGTATCAAAGTTGCTATTTTTGAAATGGAACGCCCTGTATATTATTTTACTTTCAGTTTCTACGATGAAAATAAATGCGAGTTTTATTAAGGCTTAACCTACCTAAACCTTATGGTTTTTGAAATATTTAATATTTCTTGAAAATGTAGTAACAAATTTAATGCTTAAATTTTCAACTTGTACTTTTTTATTTTCAACCAAATTAAGACTGGAGTCTACTAATTGATCAAGTTTTATGTCGTCCGTGTGAAACATTTACTAGCTTATACAAGGTGTCTTAAAATTAAGGGTCAATAATTACAATCTTTAAACGGTAGTAACTTATTTAATTTAAATAGGACAACCTGTATTTTATGGCAACAGCAGATATAAAATTTAATTGTCTATCGAATAATATTACATGTTCCTATGACTAACTCTTCATATTTTCAAGTAAAATGCACATTTTGTTTGTGCAAACTGAGTTCAAGAAATTTGTAATTTATCAAGTCACCTTGTCGTTATGACAAGTCGTTACGATTGACTGATAGCGGTTTTCAGGTATTTACAATAGTCTTTAATTGTAATAACTGCATCTAACAGTGGTAGCAGTATTTTTTGATATTTGAATTATTAGCCTATTTTTAAGAATGCTAGTTTATCCGAAAGTAGAACGCATCGACATGGTTTTTATGCACGGAGAATCTCTGCAATACTGCCTACTGGCATCGCGAATTTACGCTGAGACTGTTGAATCAATTTAGTCAAACTGGAAGTATCTTGTATAAAAAAACACACTACAAACAAACCTGTGACAGAGAACGAAGAGACTCAGTTTGCAGTGCTTGCCTCTGTAACCGAAAATACCCATATTAGTCTAATGTGTGTTTATAACACACCTGCAGAAACACCATATGATCTAAAACAGCGCATAAAAGAAGCTTTCCAAACTGTAAGCCCACGTATGTTGGAAAATGTTGCGGGAAATTTAAAAAAGAGCATACGTTTATGTTTAGAGACAAACGGTCGTCACTTTGAACATTTGATAAGTGATTTTATGTACTACTATTCTTTTATTTTAAACTACTATTACCTACATAATAATTTAGATTAGGTTGTGGAACTTGATGAGTGCTTCAATTAATTCTGTTTGTCAAAACGCCTTCAATTATACATTTCTTGAACTCAGTTTGCACAAACAAAATGTGCAAGTTACTTGAAAATATGAAGAGTTAGCCATAGGAATATATAATTCTATTCGATAGAGAATTCAATTTTACATCTGCTGTTGCCATAAAATACAGGTTGTAGTATTTAACTTAAATAAGTTACTACCGTTTAAAGATTGTAATTATTGACCCTTAATTTTAAGACCTATCCATTCATAAAATCAAATACTTTAGCTATAATATTTCGTGTCGAATAGCGTGAATAACCCCGTACTCACGGTGTTTCAAAAACGTCTAGAACGTATCCTGTGTGCGAAATTAAGCTAATTTTGTCAAATGAACATATGGTTCCGTTTTCGAGATACAGGGTGTTGCAGTTTCGAAAAAGGGACGTTTTCTTTTGATTTTTCAGGAACTATACACACAGACCATCTAATATTATGTACATTACCCACACTCTACATGAGTCATGCACTGATGCTCGCGATACTAAGTTATGCAGTAGCGAATATGCGGCCAGGTCGAAAGAGTTTTACAAGATGAACGTCTACGCCACTGGATGTACTCGAATTTTGTTCTCATTTCCGTATTTGTCAACTCAATATACACGAATAAGGTCACTTGCGATTTCGTGCTTTGACGGCTCGTTTCCAAGATAGACAAGAAAATTTTATTTCATGTGCTTCATAGCGTACGCCATTCGTTCATTCTGTCGATCTGAAAAAATGTGAAGATGAGGAAAACATCAAGGCAAAGAAAAATTCCGTATAGGATTTTTCTTTAAACCGCTTCATTTAAGAGATGCAGGGTGTTGTAGATAAAAAGAACGTATTTGATTTATCACACCTCATTTTACGTTTTCTTTTGATGTACAACGCCCTGTATCTTTGAAATGAAGCGATGTAAAGAAAAATCCTACTTCGAATTTTTCTTGGACTTGATGTTTTCCTCATCTTCACAGACTTTCAGATCGAAATAGTGAACCGCTGGCGTACGCTATAAAGTACATGAAATCAAATTTTCTTGTGTATGTTGGAAACGAGCCGTCAAATCACAGAATCGCAAGTGTCCTTATTCGTGTATATTGACTTGACAAATAGGTAAATGGAAACAAAACTTGAGTACATCCAGTGGCGTAGAAGTTCAACCTGAAAACCCTTTAGACCTGCCCGTATCTCCGCCATTCTATAGAATACTTGAGTATCGCGAGCATCAGTGTAAGACTCGTTTAGAGTGTGAGTAATGTATATAATATCAGATTGTCTGTGTGTATAGTTTTTGAGAAATCAAAAGAAAACGTCCCTATTTTCGAAACATCAACACCCTGTATTTCGAAAATGGTGGCCTTTGGACTATATGTTCATTTGACAAAATTAGCTTGATTTCACGCATAGAATACATCCTAGAAATTTTGGCAGACATTCTTGAAACACCGTGTACATAGTTTATCTTTGCTCATTTTTACAAATCTTGCAAAGTATTCGTGTTTATTCTTTTACATTTTCATCTACTGTTTGCATTTATTTACATTCTTTCCTAACTTAACCTACACTGTCTTCTTCCCCTTTGTCCCCTCTCCCATTATCTATCTTTTCATTTTCCATGTTTAATTTCATCCAAAAAAGGAGACAAAAAACAAGTGGGAAATTATAGAGGAATCACATTGCTAAACACGACGTACAAAATATACGCGACCGTGCTAGAAAAAAGGCTAAAGAAGGAAACCGAGGAAAAGAAATTGTTACTAGATGAAGAGGCAGGATTCAGGAAAGGAAGAACGATAGAAAAATATATATATATATATATATATATATATATATATATATATATATATATAATAATATTTCTAAATTCATGCGATAAAATTCAGGAGGTGATTGCTCGCATGAAAGTAAGATGGGTCTTTCCTATAACAAAATTTACTCAGCCCACCCCTTTCCGAGATATCGCCCTTAAAAGGTGGTGACTAAAATTGAGTTTTTATTTTGTTTCTAAAATTTCAGTAAAACTAGAAACTTGAAATTCTGTAATTTTCGTGCAGTCGCAAAGGACTAAGCACAGGTATTTTTTCAATATTCCTGTTACATTATACGGGGGCTACATTCATGTATTTTGGCTAGAGGTGGTCATTTCCAGCATTTATTATGAATCTTATTACATTTTACATCTTTACTGTTTTCCACTCAATTTAATAAAAAAATCATAAATTATGTTGTTTATTTTTGTCTCTGCAGCTATTGGTTTTGGGAAAAAAATTTAAGAATAAATTATTTTTTAAATAACAAGGATTTTAAGTTATAATTTTATTTAATAAAACTTCACCTCGAAAAAAAGTTTTGATATGAAATAAAGTAAGTGTTGCTAATTTCACCCCCGTATAATGTAACAGGAATATTGAAAAAATATCCGTGGTTAGTCCTTTGCGACTGCACAAAAATTACAGAATTTCAAGTTTCTAGTTTTACTGAAATTTTAGAAACAAAATAAAAACTCAATTTTAGCCACCACCTTTTAAGGGTGATATCTCGGAAAGGGGTGGGCTGAGTAAATTTTGTTATAGGAAAGACCCATCTTACTTTCATGCGAGCAATCACCTCCTGAATTTTGTCGCATGAATTTAGAAACTCCGATATATATATATATATATATATATATATATATATATATATATATATATATATATATATATATATATATATATATATATATATATATATATATATATACTGAAACATATGGCATATAAGGAACTAGAAGAGAAAAGAGGGAAAGTGGTGGTGGTATTCGTATAGCTAGTAGCGGCATTTGACAGTGTGAACAGACAAAATCTGTGGGAATACCTGAGAAAAAATAAGATAAATGAAAGGCTGATAGAAAGGATGGAGGAAATTTATGAGGAAACGCGGAACTGGGTAGAGGTGAATGGGGAACTGAACGAGGAATTTGTAACATGGAGGCAAGAATGTCCATTGAGCTCAAGCCTGTTCGCTGTATACACAGGAGACCTGAAGGAGACAACAAGTGGGAGGCTTGGTAGTGGAGGACACGAAAGTGTGAACGCTGGCTTACGCAGACGATATAGTATTTATAGCAAAGGAAGAAAAGGAAATGAAGGAGATACTTCAAAAGAAAGAACTGGAAGTAAATGTAAACAAAACGAAGGTAACGGTGTTGAGAAAAGGAAGAGAAAAAGGAAAAAAGTAGAAGTATAAATGGAGGAAGGGGAAGATACAACAGGTCAAGTAATTCACATACCTAGGATACACGATGAGGCAAGACAATAAAGATGGGGAACATATAAAAGAACAAGTGAGAAGAGGAAATAAAATAATAGAGAAAGTGTGGAATGTGGGTTGGACTTAAGAAAAACGAAACTATTAATTAATAAACTAATAAAAAGTGTGGTGTTGAATGGGGCGGAAGTGTGGGGGTGGAAAGAGTATAATGAGGTGGAGGGTCTACAAGAAAAATACTACAAGTGGGTACTGCGATGGCAAGAGAAACACTGGGGTATATCATCGGAATGATGATATACCCCGTAAATCATCATGTTGGAAAGAAATAAAAGAAGGAATAATAAAATATGGACAAGAAAACAGAAAAGAATATTATGAAGGAAACGGCTATGTGAAGGCAGAAATGGAGAGATTAAGAAAGGAAGCAGTGAGAGTAAGAGAGGACATAATGAGAACGGACAGGGATTTGCAAAAGCGGGAAAGATGCACAAAGGTGAAAGAAGGAAAATATAATGTAAGCTATAGGAATATTAAGGGAAAAGTGATACCGGGATATTTGAAAGGGGAAGGGAAGAGAGAAATAAAGAAAATGATAGCGGGTTTTAGATGTGGAAACGAAAAGAGGGGTAACAAATATTGAAGGGGGCACGAAGATAGAAAATGTGGGTTGTGCTGGGAAGAGATAGAGACTATCGAAGGTATGCTGCGAGAATACAGGGAGTTAAAGGAAGGGGAGAGGGCGGTAGAAGAAATACCAGAGGAATAAGGAGGGGGAGCGGATTGGATGGAAGAAACATGCAACAGAAGGAGACATATAATGGGACAGGGGACAAAATGGAAGAAGACAGTGTAGATTAAGTTAGGAAAGGGGTAAAATTAAGCAAATAAAGATAAACTATATATTAAACTTGTGTATATAGTCTGTATTATACAAATTACACTTCGTTCGGTATATAGATTCGTTATGTGTATATGTGTCGCCCATTATATTCGCATGTTTGCTGCATGTTCGGGTTATGGTCAACAATATGGGATATGATACCATTAAAATATTTCATTCTAACCACGGAAGTATTGGCAAATTACTTATCGATAAATATGAAACTTTCTTAAGAATTTAGAAGTTTGCAACTTCTAAAATGGATCAATGTAGAGCATTAGTACGTGAATAGAAATGTTCCATAAACCATAATGGAGTCACATTGAGGACATCGTTAACACAGTTATCGAAGGACGAAAATTCAGATTTTCTCGATTTTCAAAAATATATAACTTTTTATGCATGGCCCAGTGTCGATTTTTAGATTTTACCTTATGGAGAGCACAGTCACAACCGTTATCAAAAGTAAATTAAGTACGAGGGATGCACAGTATTTGTTGTTCCTAGCATAAATGGCTTTGAAATATGTTTCCCCTCGTAACCGTGCCCGTTTCGTTATTTTCTTGGCAAACTGCCAAATTTGGTTAGTCGAGCATTAGTAGTGGCAAAGTTGTACAGGTTGAAAGTAGTGGTTGAACGAAGATTTTGGGAAATGAAAAAAAGTAAGTACCTACAAAATAAAGGCTTAACACCTAAAGAAATTCGTACAGATATGGTTGGCGTACTTCCTATGAAGTAGTAAAAATTGGTCTAGAGCATACAAATGTGGCAGAACAACCTGTCAGCATGCAAAAGGTGCTGGTCAGCCGCATTCTTCGTGTACTCAAGAAAACTTTGATCTTGTGAAGGACATGATCAGAGAAGATCGTCGATTGACAACAAGATATGTAGCGGAGATAACAGACCTTTCAAATGGTACGATGGGAACCATAATAAATGACTATTTAGGGTTTCATAAGGTGCCAGCAAGATTGGTAACCCGAATGTTGACGCCCGAACATTTCTTCAGTATCCAATTTAGCCTTGAATTCTCTTTCATCACGACAACGCCCCAGTTCATAAGATCCTTATTTCTATTTCAATTCATGACGCTGGGTTTGAAGTTATGGAGCTCCCCTGACCAAGTTCCCATGTGATTTTTATGTTCAAAGCTAAAACAGAGCCTTTGGGGAACAACATTTGAGAAATCTGACGCAGTTATGGCAGCAGTGCAGGACTTCTTCTGTGATCAAGACACCAAGTTTTTCAAGAAAGGTGTTGCTATGCTTGAACATAGGTGGAATAAGTGCCTTCACGATCAAGGAGATTATGTTGAAAAATAATGTTGTATTCTATGCTAGAGACAATAAATACTGTACAACCCACGTATATGAATGTATGTCCGAATGTTAAAACTTTATTTGAATCTTTTAATTTTACAAGTATATTTTACCTAACAGCGTTACAATCTCACAATATTAGAAAGTCATTGTACGCAAAGAAATTCAGTTATCTCGTAAACGATTTTATTAAAAACTATTAGGAGTTGTTTTCTTGTATCAATCAAGCTCACTTTCAAATGGAATTTAAAATAAAATTCTTCTCATAATTTGTTTGACATATTTCATTTACATGCGTTCAGACATATTGACTTTACTAAAAAAAATTGTTAAAAAATTGAAAGCTTTGACGGTGCTTAACATCATTTGACTCATACAATCTGTGGTTAAACGTTGTCGGTGTTATTTGGAACAATCTGTGCAGACATTCGTACCCGCAATTCTTATTTCTACGGAACGGCATGAGATGGTAGAATATAACTTTTTGTTCTGGTTCTACATTGTAAAATTTTTTTCATTCTAACCCGAAACACAATCGTCCAGCACATATTAATCAACTTAATTTAACAAGGGAGCAGCTGAGCAGGTGCTGTTTATGAGAGCATTGTCCAGGTACCGAAATATTTCGTCAAATCTGCAGTTTTCCACTTGCCTATTGTCCTTTCTGTACTAAAACTATAGTAATTTTCACGAGTAAGAGCAGTTTCGTTACTAATATTAATACCGTCAGAGGACGCCGATGTTGTCAGATTGTGAAAAATAACATGTTGACAACTGTCAAATCTCAGCTTCAGGGGTTATGTTTATTTTATCACAATAATAAAATTGAAATGTGTGTTATGTCAAATGTTTAGTGTCAGAAATGCTTGACAACACGGGACAGAATTGCCAACCTAAATCAGTTCTATCTGCATCTTCTCATTCACAATAGACGGGTTCTAAAGGTGGTAATGAAACACAGTTAGTTATGACGCAACTGCTCTGACTCGCGAAAATTGGAATACCAAATTTGGGCATACAAAAAAAATTGATTGACTGTAACACAAATTTTGTGAAGAGATGCATTGTCAGTGTAATAAAACATTTTTATATTTGATAGAACAGGTCAGTATCTTTAACATTATCTAATTTGTCTGGAAGGCTTGTATAGTACCCTGTAGTAGTATTTTGATCTTTTTCCAAGTAATCAATCAAATGTATTTGGTTTGAATCCCAAAATACTGACGTCACATCCTTGCCCGATGAGAAAAAAGTTCATATAACGAGACATCAAAAAAAAAACAATTAGGGGAGTTTGTGAAATTTAATTCTTTTGAATTGGTACTTTAGCCACAGGCACATTTTATGTTTCAGTTTCAATTTCAGGTTATAAACTTTGTTTACAATACAAATGTCAAATTACAAACGTTATAAATGTCACTCTGTGCGTACCAATTCAAAATAATTAAATTTAACAGACCATCCTAATTGGTTTTTTTTATCCCTCGATATAAGAAGTGCAAGGATGACAACTAGATTTTGTTTTAATGTATAATTACTATGAGATATATTTCAAATATTAATGTCTTAAACCGAATTATTGTGCATTTTCAATAAACGAGTTATACACTTCAAACTATACACTACCATGACGGCGTATTTTACATTCTTTGATCCAAAGTTAACATAATAAACACAATAATCACTATTCAAGTTTTTGAGTTATTGTGACCGGAAAAGAAATAACATCCAGCTGTCTTATTTTTGCTCTATACCCCCACTAAAAATTACTGGGACCTATACAATTAGATATTACACGTTTATGTCCAATTTGGATATTGCGTCTGAAATATGGTCACACACGAACACACTGCCATACTCGCATGCACACGCACGCACGCACGCATACAAACACATCCAGTTTGGTACATTACAAAAGTTATTAGGTTTTTATTTAGACGACCACAGAATGGATATTTTGAGTTGCAGATCAATCACAACTTTCTGTTTAGGTGGGATAGTGGTTTAACGCAGTACTCAGTAACCGCTGATGATTAGGCTACTCATGCTGACTGTAAACCAAATGCATCTCACGTGAAATTCTGTGGATTCTACATTACAAGTAACAAAAAATTTGAAGTTTCTTACGTTTCAGCAAGCTTGAGACAAGGAGAGAAGTGAAAGATGTGTATGATTGCTTTTTATACTTGAAGTATTCGACATGTTTGCATAGCAGTGTCCAATCTTAATAGTTAATAATGTGTAGGACTAGCATGTCCTGTTTTGGAAACAAATGTTGCATTAATCATTTCAATTTTAAGTTTTGAGTTAGGCCTAAAAGTTTAAGTAGCTACCATTATACCTTCCATTTGATTTTTTTTTCTTCATTTACTGGTAATGTCCCATTCCTCCTCTTACCCCATTCTGCTTGTGTAAGAAATGACGAACCTCCTTTCCTAAAAATGTCTTTATTGACCACATTTCCAAATTTTTCATCTACTTTTACAATGCAAACAGATGCCATCAATTTGGATGTTACTCAAAAATCTCAAAATGTACGTCTGATTATCTAGATTAGTTCATAATTAATGTGGAATGACTATACTCTAAAACAGAGAAATAATGACACACGGTGTTATGGTCAACAGATATATTTCTTAACTTAGCTAGAAGGATTGCGCTTCAACCCGATTCCTAGCATCGTTCTTTGGTTGCCTTAACAAACTGCAGAATTCTTCATGTATCTTATCACTCAACTACAATAGCACTTTACCATTACTCATTGTAGAGGTAGGAATAAGAATCCCTGGTTCTTATACAAATGATTGGAAAATACAATCTCTACTGAGCAATCACATACGATTATTTATAACAATCTTGATCAACTGCCTTTGGTCATTGTGTGATATCGAAAACCATTGCCCACGTAGATTTATATTATATTAGTACCAGCCTGCATCTTATGCAATTAGTTCTCAATATATTTGAAACTGTGCCTCCTGCACACGGGTTCTTTACTCGTGGAGTTTTATGTTGCATTATTGTTTAACCTCTACCTTCACATTTCTAATGCCACTCCTTTATTGTGGTTGGAGCAGACCTCTGTCCGCGTGTCTCAGAAAAACATATATTTCTTTGTTTGATGGTATTCACTGTCTACCTACTGACAACGTTATATAATTTCAACATACCCAAAAACTTTCTAACATGTGTTGTATATAGGTTATATGAAAATATTTATTCCTGCTTGATACGTGTAGGTTGTTCTATCCTAATTTTCCTTTCAAATTCCTAGGTCAGTTTCAAAACTATTATTTCTCGTCGAACCTCTCAGGTATAAGATACTGACAAAATTGCATTTTTGATGACTAAAGCCATTTTCATTTACTGTTTTATTTTAGCTCTTAGTAGTGGATTTAAAGAAGATTGATCCAAACTTAAAAGAAATCTTTCACCCCGACTTTGATCAGCTATATTATTGTTTGATCTTCTGCGACACTGACGTCATAATCTACAGTAGTTTATTTCTGTTTTAATATTGCTTCCCGTTGTCTTTTCCCGACCTCGATTCTTTTAGCGTTTGGGACTTTAGTTCGGTTTTCAGCAGTATGCTTGTTATCTCTCTTACCCTTTTAGGGAGGATACTTATTAACACTATCACTTCTTCAATTATGTTCTACCGTCCCTTTGATTCCTTGTGTATATCTGAAGTAAACTAACGCGAAAATAACTCACATATATGTATAGATGTCTTCTTCTACTAACTCATCATCTCTCACTTTTTTCAACCGTTGTGCACCAGTTCATGCTAGTTTACAGTCCTGAAGCTGAGTATGACGAATTTGCAAAGTTGTATTCTTTGTTTAATTACTTCATCTATTTTCTTAGCCTTGTTTTATTTTATACGAGGTTGACCCCGATGTTTATCCTCTCCGTAAATTTTGTGAGATTGAATCTTGATTCCAGTGAAATAAAAGTTGCTAGTTGGTCTCTTCAAATATACTCCTGACCAACGAGAGTTTAATCTATATTAATTTTTTAGACTTGTGTTTTCATCCTAACTTCTGCAGTTATTTTGTATATTTCCAACGTGTGCATTTACAAATGTTTATTTAAAAGTTTACATTTTTCATTGCTATCATACAATAATATATGTTGACGTGTTTAATTAATTTAATTTAATTATTAATTAATTAAGTAATTAATTAATTAATTAATTTAATTTAAAAGAGATTCCATAAATGTAATATGTAGAATGCTAACGATACGTTTTCTATGTTTACAACTGCAACCTTCATACTATATTAGGTTGTGTCTAGCCTATCCTTATCTTGAACATGTTAGTCTGTGTCGATAAGTGATAGCGAACGCATAGAAATGTGCACCACCTCCTGTTTGGATCCCTACCAGGTCAAAAATCAAAGTCAACAAAGTTTTTAATGGACACCGTATAGTAAGTAATAATAACTTCAATTGAAAGAGTTTTTCGAGGAAAAATTATTAATTGTTATAAAATAAATTCAGAGTTATAATATAGATTCATACTCTATTGAAAAAGCTACTTCAACATTTAAGTGAGGTAGTTACAGGACGACTCCTTTTTCTCTTATTTTTCGGGCTTTCTTTAAAATTTTAAATAAAATTATTTAATTACAAGAAGAGACTACCAAACAGAGTGTAACACTGAAAACTGTACATATTGATTATATTTTATATTAAAAATATTAAAATAGCAATGTTTCTGATTATTTCATGACTATCTATACAAACCAAATATTCAGGAAGGTGTATTACGTTAGCTACATGCGTTTTTTTTGTAAAGGTGGCACTGTTCCGCACTGTTTTCGAACATAATAAACGACAACGAGGAAATATATTGCGAAAAAAACAAACAATAGGCTCTAACCCTAAATAACAATACATAACGGCACTAGAACTGCCTTAATCTCAGCTGTTAACAAACTTCTGTCTGCAGTTTGGATTGCTTGCGTCATATTTCCTCTTGTTGTCGGTCTTTCTGGAGAAATCGGTTATTTTAATCCACCCCAAAGCTAAAATTATAAGCAGGCAAGGTTCGGCAAACGAGTCGGTCATGGAAGCAAATTTTCTCTGCCAATTACTGTTCGATCTTGTTCAATTGGTACTACGGAAAGATATTTCGTTGGTAGTGCGCCAGACAACCAAATGGAGCCAAATCCATATAGTTCTCCTAGTTTCGAAGAGAACGTCTTCGTAAAGAAAAAGTGTTGAGGAATTCCTTAATTTAGGTGTTCTTGAAGAATGTATGAGCCTATAATCTTCCACGTTACGATTACGTACTATACACTAATGCTCCGTCGACCTTGATGGTCGGCTTGTAGCATACATTCAGGATTTTCCAATAATGGATATTATCCTCCACTAAATTGGGACTTTCTCGAATCATACTTAATATTAACTCTACTCTCATGGTCTTTATTATATAGTTCTTGATTGAAAACAATATGATAGGGTCGCATGGTATTACCTCGTGGTATACCTTGCAGACAATTATTTAAATGCCTGAGTTGCAATTTTTCTAGTAGATAAAATGGGAACCATAGTGAACATAAGCCAAGACGTTACCAATATTTTGCTCATTGCGGCATCTACATATTAGTACTTGTTCTCGAACAGGATGTACATTGTGAGTTTCCCTTAATCGCCTAGCTAATCTTCAGAATAACTCCTTAGAATAATGTCTTCTTCAATGCAATTACCGAATTATGAAGGCACTGAAGATAAATATGTAACATATCGAATCATAGATTCTTCATGATAAAAGGCATATTTTTTATTTAATAATTATGGTAAATCAAAGCTATTTTTAGCTAGTGCGTAGTGAAAACTGTAAATACAGAAAAGCAAGTGTCAACTTAATAGCAAACTCAAATTGTATTTTGTTACGTCTTGCTTATTAATTGACTACTTGGAATAATAAAATTATAGCAGGATGAAAAATTGTGAACATGTCAAAATAAAAACATTTTATATAACGTCTGATGATTGTTAAGATTGTAAAGAGATTTCTATACCCAATTCTGCAATTAAGTATCCAACTCAAGTCAAATAATGATATCAACATTATCATCCTTTTCCACTTCCCAATGGTTACATAATAATTACCCACTAAGGTAAATGCCCCAATAGCCGACATGTTAAGAAATTTTGAACACAATTTTCCTAAAATACCCTAATAAAGTTGAGTAAACCATGAATTGTAGTATATTAGCTGATTCATATCTTTTACTCTGTATGTTGGTTCAAGAGAAATGTTGAACACGTTAACAAAAAAAAAAACAATTAATAATGTGTGCTAATGATCTAATAGTCGACACCAAGAAAAATGATTAGATAAGTCGACAAGGTCTAGGCTCCAGTAGTCGACAAGGATATTAAGGTTAAAAAAAGTGTATTTACTAAATAACTTGTATTACTTAATATTATGCATAAACAGAAAGATTTGTATTAAACTTGTAGCTTAATCTTTCCCCCCTTGTTGTCAAAACTGGTTGATACAACACTTTAAGGATTTGATTAAAATCAATCACTGAAATGACTTTTCCGTCGGGAGTAAACCCAGTTTTATTACCATCTGTACTTTTAAACCCCATTACTTTAATATTGGTCTTAGACTTCACATCTTGGATTACACACAAGTATGTGAATAGTGTTGTATTTCTCTTGCCATCTTTGAATTGTGCAATAATGAAGTCGCCTTCTTTTATGTCTTCAAAAACTAGTGTTGAATCTGATGGATTTTCAACCTCATTTTCATTCCACTCTGAGTTGCTTGAATTTCGTTCAGAATAATAATCTTCAGAATCTGATGAACTGGAAGATGTGCTAAGTTTCCTTTCTTGTTTTTGAAGTTGGGTCTGTTTACTCTTAATTTCATCTTTCTTCTTTTCTGCATTTCTAGCTTTCTCTTGTATGGCTACTTTTCTTTCTTCTTCTTGTTTCTGTAGTTCTTCATTTTGTTTACTTTTTTTTGTTTAGTACTCCATCAATTGGGGGGATGAAACAACAGCAGGCAACTTTTCCTTTCTCCTTTTTTTTGTAACATTAGTTGCGAAACCCTATATGGAGCTCGTTTAAAAGGTGATGGAATTAATTCTTTAGATGTTGAAGGTTGACTGTTGTCGCTAATGTACTTATTTATTGGTGTTGTAGCTTTGTCAATCTCCGGCACAACTTGCTCTTCATTACTTCTTTGTTGTTCCGAATTTTCTTCATTTACTTCGTTCAAAACGTGTTGCTGCGTTTCAGAGTTCTCCTGAGTTTGTTTCGAATTTTCATCTGCACTATTTACATTAGCTATTTCTTGTAAAATATCTTGTTCCGTTTCAACATCCTCTGCAGTTTGGTGATTGTTTGCTATATTTTCTGTTTGTATTGATTCCTGAAAAAGTAAGCATTAGGCATGGAAATAAATATTACACTGCATAAATGGTTGCCTTTCTAACATCTGCCACCATTTTAAATTTACCATTCCAAAACTTCCACATCTTAAATAGTGAAGTATCTGCTGCATCGCCTTGCCAGTTATCTTCGGTATTTGTGGCGAAAGGAACCAACATTTCGTTTCCAATTTCTCTCTCAAGTATTGTAAAGAAAATTTTCTAATCATTACTAACAGTTATTGCTTCCATTTTTTTAGATTCAGTATTAATTTTAACTATTTCTGGGTTCCAAGGAACCAAGCCACACTTTTTAAACCTAATTATTATGGTAGTTTCTTTAATGGCACGAAGTACTTTTTGAAGTAAAGGAGCAAACTGATGCTTTTTTAGTTATTCCCCATTATTCTCCATTCTCCACTCAGCAACCTTCTGCTTCCACACTGATTTTAAAACATGAAATACAGAAACGTCCATAGACTGGAGAACATGAGTGGCATTAGGATATAATGCCACTAAGTGTATTTTATTTGCAATGCAAAATTCACTAAGTTGCAATGAAATGTGGGAACTATGTCGATCCAAAAAAAATATAATAGGTGTTGGAATTTTCTCTTTGTTTAACCATGGTATACTCAAAAAAAATTTCTTGAGTCATCCAGCCATTCTATGACTTTCTCCTGGACCAATCCTGTGGAAAATTGTCTGCAATATGTTGTGGTACTCTTGAATATCTATATACAACAAGAGGTAGGGCAAGCGTGCCACTGTCATTTGCAGTTATTAACGTTGATAAATTAGATTTCTCGTCGTTACGGGCTGCAGTGTACAGTCTTGCAGCCTTTAGGGGCAAGAACTTTTCCATGTTTCGGATTTAAGAAGAACGCAGTTTCATCTGTGTTAATAACCCTTGAGTATTAAAGATATAGCTGAGTTCATGCTCATCAAAGAATTGTTTTATTTCTCCAAACGATTCATGCAGATTTTCTTGAGTTACAGCCCTTCTTTGTGTCGTTAAATTCTGTCTCATTCTAAAACTAATATTAGGGTGTCTTCTTAAAAAAAGTTCCAACCATTTACGACCAGGAGTAAGATTGTCTTTGAAAGTAACTCTCAATTCTTTTGCAAGTTTAAACACACTCTCCATAAAACTTTCTTTCGTCAAAGGGAAGCCTGAACGAGCCATAGATTTAACCCAATTCACCAATATAGATTCATTATCAGAGCTGAATATACGTGCAGGTCCCATTTTTCTGCATAATAGAACTCGACCTTTATATTTATCCATAAGGGTTACTCTTGGAACTCCATGTTTTTTTGAAGCAGCGTTAAAAGACATTCGTTTTCGAACGTTGCTTATAGCGTCCATTAAATTTTGTTCAGAGTATTTTAAAATCTTTCTGGACTCCAACTGAAATTAAAATTATAATTTTGTTCTAGTGCTTGACATGTCAAGTTCTAGAAGTCGACATGGGGTGTCGACTTTTGGAGATACACTTCCTATTAGACTAAATCAAATGGCAGATTAAAAATAAACGAATGTATCCTCTAAATAAAGTAACGGTTTGGTTTAACAAGAAATTCTAAAAGTCGTCACCTCTGACCTATCATGAAACTAAGGTACTAATAGCCGACACCCGCCAATTTCTTAGTAAATCTGAATAAAAGAATACTTTCCTGTTAGGAACTAATGATAAACTAGATCATTAATAGACTAATACTTTTAGATATAATTAAGAATAAAAAAATAAACTCAAATAATTTAATATTTTTTACTTACTCTTAACATAAACCTCTAGAAACTAGAATAAAACAAACACAATTATCAAGTGTTGCAAAAAAACGTCACCACGTGCTAAATGCGAAACGACTGGTGGCTCATAATTGGCGGGGAGCTACCCACATACTTTACAACGTTGCCAGCGTGTGAAATTCTTCTGAATATTCCATATTTGTCTTAATTTTGAAATTTGAATTTAGACTTGTCGCCTATTGAATCACTGTCGATTACTGGAGCACTTACCTTAATTGATTACGTTAAAAACGTAATACATATTTCTGTATGCTTTTTTACAATCGTTTATATTCAACGACTACAAGTAGCCAATGTAGAATAAAAATCCTGTTTTAGTAAAATAGTAAAACCCACCTTGTGTCGCCAGAATAATATTCATGTAGAATAGCCTAGACAATAAAGAAGTATTAAACATTTAATTACTTTTCAAAAACCTGTTTAAGTCGATGAAAACAAATCTGAAATGACCGATCTGTTAAGAAAAGTTAAGAAAGAAGTTTACTTGTTAAACTGTCGAAATTAATTGTTATTTTCCAACACTGATTAAGATATAGTAAGGTACGGTTAGATTTCCACAAGGATTTTTTATGCTCTTCATACCGCTCGCTTATTTCCTACTGACCCAGTTTTGATAGCCAAACAGTATCGTTACCTAAACAATACATTTTCTTTTTCAATTGAAAATAGCATCATAAAAGAAAATATTTTATTAATACTATTTTACCAAAAACGTTTAATCGATTGTTAATAGTGATTTCTATTTTAAAATAAAAACGTTTTACTTTATTTCGGTAAGATTAATTATAATCATTAAATATTAATCTACGGGTTTTACTATTCGATGTAGTTTACGAAAGTTTCTCTTCCGGCTAATGAAAGATCTATCATTCCATTTGAAGCTTAAGATAAAGCTTAAAAAATCAGTACTGGTTGCTACACGGTCGCCCTTTAACTTTCCTCTCCTTTAAACATTTTTTTAATTTGAGTCCAAAGTAACGAAAATTACAGTTTAGTTACTAAAAAAATGTTGTAAAACGCATTCCCCACCACTCAGTCAATAAAATACAGCATTATTACAAACGTAATTACGCCCTCTAGCAGACATTTTTAAAACATAGTGATATTTTTATCAATTTCTCGAGGATCATCTAAAAACAAAACTTCGAGTTTCTGGGATGTATAGTTATCGAAATATAGTCACTCGGTGTGCTTATGCGGCTATCTTGCATAGTAAGGAAGCAAATACACGTATACATAAGGAGAATAACTTATTTATTTTTTAAACAAATAAAACAACTGTATTGTGCTATAAACAGATGTAGTATTATTACGGGTTAAGGACGCCTTCCTGAATCTAATGAAGAGGTTAGTTCAAGTAACCAAGACTACATGTTTTATTTTATTTATTTTTGGATAAATGCACTTAGAAAAAGGTTCCAATTACTTGATATTGATCATTTATAAAACAGGGCATTATTCAATTCAAATGATTTTTAATACAGAGAAAATATTGTTGATCATAATTATATTTATATATATATATATATATATATATATATATATATATATATATATATAAATATTGTTGATAAAAACAATATGACCGACTTCCAGTTTCACCGGAAATGACAAAAGCTGAATAATTTAAATCGAACAACCTGTATATTTTTACATGTTTGGATTCTACGGCTTGAAATACATACAGTTCATCTGCCAAATGTCAACTCAAACACCATTTTACTTTGACAGAGTCGGCAACAGGAGCACGCTGTGTTAATAAAAATTAGAAAATAAAAAATTACTGCTTTATTTTGGAACTAAGGAAATTACTATGCATATCGTTTTACTAGTACTTAAAAGAGTTATTTAATATACAGGGTGGCTCGTGCATATTTCTATTGGGAACAGCGAGTTTTAGTTAGAAAACCGTAATTTTTAAATTTGATCGTTAACAAACTTCACAAAAATTGATTATTAGGAAATATAATATTGTGAGGGTAATTTTACATCAATTATCTATAATTTAGATGACGTCATAATGATCTAAAATTAAAGAAACTAAAAATAAAATGGCGCCTGAGTTGACATTTGACAGGTGACTTGTGTCTATTTGAAGCCCTAGAATCCAAATATGTAAATATATACAGAGTGTTCCATTTAAATTTTCCGCTTTTGCGCCATTTATGGTGGCTTGCGTGCGTGCGTGCGTGCGTGCGTGCGTTCTTGCGTTGTGCGCACGTGCGCTGCGTAGCGTGTGTGTGTGTGTGTGTGTGTGGTGTGTGTGTGCGTGTGTGTGTGTGCGTGTGTGTGTGTGCTGTGTGTGTGTGTGTGTGTGTGCGTGTGTGTGTGTGTGTGTGCGTGTGTGCTGTGTGTGTGTGCTGTGTGCTGTGTGTGTGTGTGTGTGTGTGTGTGCGTGTGTGCTGTGTGCTGTGTGTGTGTCGTGCGTGTCGTGCGTGTGTGCGTGTGTGCGTGTGTGCGTGTGTGCGTGTGTGGGTCTGTGGGTGTGTGGGTGTGTGTGTGTGTGTGCGTGCGTGTGTGTGTGTGCGCGCGTTCGTGCGTGCGTGTGTGCGTGCGTGTGTGCGTGCTTCTGTGCATGCGTGCGTGCGTGCGGGCGGGCGTGCGTGTGTGTGTGTGTGCGCTGGAAAACAGTTTTCGATCTTTAATTGAAAACGTATGTCCGGCACCTGACATGTTAACCTCCTCCCATAAAATTGTATTAAGGTACTATATTTGTATAAATCAGTATACTTTATTAAGTTTAGGATAAAGGACTTTCTGATAGCAAACATAATTTCGAAACTTTTTGTTTTAAATTATCTTTCGGAATTAAACATGTCAACGCAACAAATTTTATACTTCACAACGAAAGAAGAGACTTAAGCAACAGTCCACCGAGACTAGCGACACTTCTGGTAAGATCAATACTTTAAACTCTTCTTCATAAATTAATTATAATTCTAAGACTTAGACAGGTTTTAACTTAAACTAAAAATAAATTTTCTAACGTAACCAAAATTTATACTAACTTTACAGTTGATTTACATATACCAAACAGAACAGTTTTACCTTTGTTATGTCTGGTAAGTAAATTCGTTACGCATCGAAATTCTCTTCATGAGTAAATAATGTCACATTGAAATTAATTTAAACCACAAACAACAACAGTTCTGTTATGGTAAATTTCACAGCAAATATTAACAGTGTGTTATTGTTATTCAATTGTAACGTTATCTACCTACCTAAATCAATAGTTTCGTGGTGTTTATAGAAATTAGCTTGAGTCTAAACAATTATGTGGTGTTATAATTTTGTAATGAACTTTCACTCGAAATTAAGTTTGTTTTGTAATAATATTATAAAATAAACATGTATATGATGCTTTTCAAAATTTATATACACCTAATTAGAAATATGTACCAATAAAGCACAATTTTTCATTAAAAAAAATTTGGCTGTACTGTGAAAATATGCAAATGGGTAGACACCAACGTCGGACATCGAACATGCCCCTCTAATTTTAAGGGTTCTTTTGGGTTGCGTAATTTTACTTGTTTAAGGTTTCTACTCATAGCACTCATCCACTAAATTCAATTGTTAATTAAAATTTTTTACAATAACAAAATTGGTTTGCAGGGTTTTGAAGTTTACGGGCATAAAAGTTTATATGGAATACATATAATGAAAGAACAACTTGATCTCTTAGATTCCCCATTACAGTAAATTTTTAATGAAGCGCAAAGTATATTATGCTAGTCCTTTAGTTTGGTTAGAGAGTATTCTGGAATGTTATTTTCAGGACGGTTTAACACCATACAGTAAGGATGTAGTTATTAATCTTTACTAAATGCCATAATTTGAAAGCTCTTGAGGATAATATGGAAACCGATTGAGTGTTATAAACACAAATAAATATTGATAAGAGTTTATTTTAATTTATTAATCATTTAAATATGAAACCCTGTAACGTAAGTATAAAAAAAAAATAGTTTCTAAGAGATATTAGAATTTTACATTAGTTAAAACACGTTTAGAGAATTACATGTGAAAGCAAATCGCTAAGATGCACATTAATTAACGTTATATACTCTACTAAAATAAAATTATATTCCATAGTTGGATTTATTCGTTTATTAAACTGCTATTTTAATAGCAGGTTTATATTTTCGTTTTCATATTTCATGAATTTATTTTGACATCTCAAATAATACTTGAAGCTATTACCATTTCATGAGGACGATAAATGTAATTACTATCGCAACGTTTAAACAGATAAATAAAAAGTACACGATTAAATACCTAAAAGATAAGTATTTTAATTAATGTTATACCCCGTTTTGGACATAAAAGAGAGAACCGGATAATTTACAGTTTGTACGACTTATAATAAGAAGGAGATAAAATCCGAAAATCCCAACTAACTGGTTCGTAATAGTCGTATTCAGAAAGCAGGTATGACATACGTGCATTCGATCATACCAAATCGTAATCGCATATGTTACCCCTGAGTGATTTAGCACGATAGGCTTAATTTAGCCTGTTCAGGTCCACAATCATTATATATATATATATATATATATATATATATATATATATATATATATATATATATATATATATATATGCACTTAATTAATAATCACTGTCTGTATATAGTCGTCCAGCTCCTTCCTCATGCTCAACACTTGTACGACCATTTTTGAATTTTTGACTCCATTCGTAGGCACTCCGTTGCGGCAAGACACGGTTTCCGTGTTATGTCAAAGTCTTTGATTGATTGCGGTACCTGATACACCTTCCGATCACCGGATCACTGTTCGTTGTTCCTCTTTGGTAAAAAATTCTAATGGAGCGCTCATGATCTGTTTGCAATAAAAAAAGACAAATGTAGAAGTTAGGATCGAGGTTTCGTAGGGAACACAACATCACGTCAATAAAATAAATGAGGACAAATGTCAGTATGAACAATATAAGAAGCGTTATGGCAACATTGCGGATAATTTATATATATATATATATATATATATATATATATATATATGGGTTACGGGTATGCTCCTACGTGTTGCTGCTGCTGATGTAGTTCTGATGGGGACCTTTGTTTATGTTGACTACGTTTCGGGCCGATCACACTAACCATTTTCAATCTTTCTACTTCTTGATCGAGTGATTCGAACATAACTGACGTTATCTGCGTCTGGTTGAAATTTGTGTACTTTGTCGCTTTCTCTTTTTGTTCCACTTTCCGGTTTTTCCCGAGCTAGGTTTGACTTTCCTTTTTAGCAGTTATTGTATTAGTTACTTTCTTTTCCTTTACTCCTTTATGTTGTTGCAATACAGATTTCTAAGTTGTGGCTAGCGTAGTTGCATCGTCCCTCATTTCTCAATTTCTATGGCTTCCCGTATTATCCTTTTTGTGGTATGTTCTACATTTACAATAATTCTGATGTTTTCAAAATCAATGTTGTGCGATGTTATTACATGTTGAACCAAAGAAGAGATTTGTTGTCCTTTCTTTACTGCGTTTTAGTGTTCTTCTCTTCTGAAGTTCACTCGTCTATTGGTTTGCCCGATTTATGAACCCTCGCAATTTAGGCATGGCATTTCATATACCCCTTGTCCTTCCAGTTCCACTCTAGTTTTAGGGTTCGGTAGGATATTACTACTGATATTCTCGTAGGTATTAAACGTAGTCTTTCTATTGTACTTTTAAAAATTTTTCTGATTTTGTCCATGGTGCCTTTAACGTATGGCAAGTATGTCCTTGCCACTGGTTTTCCCATAAATTTGTTTAATATTCTCCTTCCATGTTGCCAACGTCCTAATGTAAATCAGGCATCGTGATTCAATTAAACAAGCTTTTTGTAATGGTTTTACACGTCTTAAATGACAACTGTAGTTACAAATGATTTTAAGGCTACGTGATTGTAAATGTTTTTGAAGAGGTTAACGCAGAAACTGAGAGAGTAATATGGCTAAAAAATTTATCGTTTTTTATCTTAACATAAACAAACATGTTCCTAAAAAATTTAGAGAGACATAACTTTACCGATGTTGCCACTTGTACATATTTGCATGTGGGCACAAAATATGAACTACTTAAGTCTTCTTCAATCTAGCTTCAACATTTCTAACGAAACCAAAGCAATTAAGATGATTTTGAAAAGTCGTGTGTTCTTTGAAACTATTAAGTAAATACTTTACACTTAAATATTAAATGATAATACCTCAAACATCGAAGTTTATTGTAATTGCGAATTTTTGACATGGTTCGATTACTACTCGTAAGAAGAACCAAGAAGAAACTTACAAGAACTACAAACAAGAACATTAACATTTACATTGATAGTATAACTTAAGTTTAAGGTTTAACGTTAGCATTATAATTCTTATTGAAGAACTCTACTTTATAAGATTTCCGAAAAGACCTCCACCTTGTGCAAGGCAGTAACCCAATCTGTGACAAAATTCAGCTCGGGTGCTTCTAACATTTCTTGGGTGATGATGTTTAAAGAGATTGTAATTTTGACACGAAGTTCGTCCAAATTATTAACACGTTCATGCCTGTGTCCATAAATTTACTGGGATACGTATCCTCAAACAAAAAAGTCGTTTGGCCCCATATCAGGTGAGCGAGGAGGATATTTCACAGTAACTTTTCCTCTAATAATACGGTTAGGGAACGTAGTTGAACGTTGAACTCATATTGCAGTATGAGCAGGACAGCCATCTTCTTGATACCAAATGTCATCAAAGTTTATATTGAGGCGTTGAACAGCTGGAACTATCAGCTTTCTCAACAGTTCTAAATATTTGTCCGCATTCAAGTTTACGTTGATAAAAAATGGACCAATATTGTGTCCGGTAAGGAATACTAATGTGTTTGCTTTCCCGAGAATAACCAACAGCGACAGACGGATTGTGATGGCTATGTAAGTTAAAAGAACACTCGCTGGTAAAGAAAACGTTTTCAATAAATCTCTCGTTTTCATTAGCCCGATTCATTATATCTTCACAAAATTCCATACGCTTTTAATGATCTAGAAACATTTCTTGTGTAGTTTGCAACTTATATCAACGGTAATTATTCCTTTTCAAGATATTTCGAACTGTTCTTGGTTCAATTGGACCGGAAATTAGTTTCTGCTAAACTACACACTGCAATTTCTTGGAGTTCGCGCTCTTCGCTTAAGTTACGACCAGGACTCTCACCATCATTACCATCAATGCTACTGCATTTTCTACAATTATTTAAACATCCACATCTTTCAAATTTACGAATAGTACGCATAATCGTACGTTCTGATGGAATTGGCGTGTTTTCAAAGAAAAAGAAAACCTGCCCATTATTTCTTGTACAGTGCTTCCTGAATAATACCACTTAATAATCTATATTTTTTCTTCAGTGGAATTCATGAACATTGGTGTCGGACTTGAAAAAACACTGATTTTCAATTCTCGTTGACAGTAGCAATTAAATGTGTCATTGATACTAGCCAACTCAAAAAACGCATGTATGGCATCAGCGCTTTTAGTTCATTATGTATTCTATCTCACTTAGCACGTGAACTGATTGTACAGTCTTTGTTTTACTTATTATAAATCAGATCCGTGATAATATTTTCCCATACCTGTATGTATGTTATATATATACAGGGTGGCCGGTGAGGAACTGTACAAACTGAAATGATATTTTCCTTGGGTCAATTTAAGTAAAAAAAGTCCCATAAACATAGGTCTGATTCGCAATAGTTACCCAGATACAAGCGTTTAAAGTTTATAAATGATCACATATTTTTTCAGAAGTAATTATTATTAGTCAACTGGAAAAACAAAACCGAAACAATCTGTCATTTATTCGTTTGTGTTCTAATAATGACAAAGTGGATTGTAGTAAATTAAGTGTAATTTAAATTTAAAATGCCTTTTCAATTTTCTAACGAAGAGTATGCTGACATCATTTACATTTATGGATTCTGTGATGGAAATGCGAGAGCTGCCGTTAGGGAATATGAACGAAGATTTCCCAACAGGAGGATTCCAAATCACCAAACCTTTTCTTCTGTGTTTCAACACGTTCGAACTCATGGTTCATTTCCATCAGTTTCAATAAGATCTGATCGTCCTGTGGAGTTAAATGTGAATGAGCAAGAAAACATTCTACAGATGGTTGATCGGAGTCCAGGGTTGAGTGTTAGAAGAATTTCTTCTCGAACGGGAGTCCCCCGTATGTCAGTATGGCAAACATTACATGATGGGCTTTTGTATCCCTATCATACACAAAACGTTCAGCACCTTGAACCTGGAGATTTTGCTTTGCGGTTGAATTTCTGCCAGTGGCTACAAGAAAATCCACAACTAGTTCCATTCATTTTATTTAGTGACGAGGCGCAATTTACTAGAGATGCAGTGAACAATACACGCAATTCTCATTTGTGGTCAGATGAAAATCCACATGGTACAACAGAAGCTAACTTTCAGCGCAGATTTTCTGTTAACGTATGGTGTGGTATGATTGACGATCTACTTATTGGACCTTTTTTGTTTGAGGAACGTCTTACAGGAGAATCATATGCTAACTTTTTGCGGAATGAATTGCTACCGATTTTGGAAGAAGTACCTTTACTAAAATGTTTCTTCAACAAGATGGGGCTCCTCCCCATTTTAGTCGACAGGTGACAGAATATCTAAATGTTGCTTACCCTAATACAAACACAAACAAATAAATGACAGATTGTTTCGGTTTTGTTTTTCCAGTTGACTAATAATAATTACTTTTGAAAAAATATGTGATCATGTATAAACTTTAAACGCTTGTATCTGGGTAACTATTGCGAATCAGACCTATGTTTATGGGACTTTTTTTACTTAAATTGACCCAAGGAACATACATTTCAGTTTGTACAGTTCCTCACCGGACACCCTGTGTATATATATATATATATATATATATATATATATATATATATATATATATATATATATATATAGGGACACAAGTTTCGCCGAAAAATAGTAATGGTCACCGTCATACTATTGCAATATATCATAATTATTCAAACTTAAAAATTATAAATAATTATCACAGTTAAAAAATAATGCAATTGCGGAAGCATAATATAACATTTATATATACAATTTTCTAATTGAAAGATTGAGATCAAAAGGAAAGTTGGAAACAAGTGGAAAACAGAAAAACTACATAAATAATGTAATAAGATAGGTTTCTTTTTATTTTTAGTTTATCTAACTTGGTAAATTGGCAAAACTGATTGCGGTAATTATCATAATTGATTAAGTAATTGAATAAATTAATTAGTACTACGCTAACTAAACAGTAGCTACGAGGGAACTTTGAAAGACCAGCTTGTCATGTTATATAAATTTTGTATTATATTTACATTATGTTTAAAACTATATTGAAATTTCCAGACAAAAAGAATCCCCAGGCCAGCTATTTTGGAAGAATGAAACTGATGTAAATTTACAATACACTCATGTATAGTAAAAAAGACACGTATCAAGTTGGGACTCAATGTAAGGAATCCTACCAAATAGCTACAATTGGAAATCAATATATAAAGTTAAAATTCATACATGTATAATAGTACCATTTCCTATATGTGGATGTGCAATATATCAGAAAAGCTTCGTTTTAATTAAAATTTAACAAAAAAATCTGGTGTAGAACATCGACCTTCCAACCAACAAAGTGGAAATTAGAAGGAAAGAAATAACTTGATTGACAACAATTTATTAGGATAATTATGCAAATTCTTCTACGTCCATAACGAAAATAGGCAACATTGCAACAACAAAAATAATCTGTCAGGTGGACGTTAGATAGACGCTAAAGGTGCCAAAGCCGCCCGCGTCTATAAAAATGTCGGTGCCACAGTTAAAATATCTTCAATCTTATTTAATTAATTTTTAAACTTGTTTGGTCTTATATTGAAGAACTGTATACAGAAGAGTTATGTAAAATTAATTTATCTTGAAAAAATAAGTTTACACATTTTCATATAAAGTTGATCGTTACTCAGATATGAAAAAAAATGAAGAAACACTTAAATTCCACCTTAGGAATTACGAGTCGTATCAAAAAATTACATAGAACATAATAAATTGTTGTGTCTATGAACCATGTGGATGTTTTCGTATCTTCGAAATCTGCAACCAGTGTTTCAGAAATGTTTCATAAAAACCAAATACTGCTCCTTAAATTCATAGAAATGGGTTCAAGCTTAAATGCGCACACTTGCGGGCACTCGATCGTACTCGTACACACTCGCGCACATTCGCACACAGTCGTACACACGCATACACGCACACACACACATACACACCCGCACGCACGCATGCACATGCGCATAAAAACGTACATAAGTTTTTGCCATTTTCCAAACCAGCTTCTGGACTCGGGGAATCTTACAGCGGATGTTTTAATAACTTTCCCTATAAGCGGAAAAGCTTAAAATGCAAATAGATGTCTATACCTTGATTCGTTATGTAAACCCCTGCATGTAACTATTAATTAGATGTATTTAAAATTTATCACTTTAGTATACCTTAATAACATAGTACGCATTTAATTTGATTTAATTTTGTACTTTGCAAGACTATAAGATTTTGTGTTTTTAAAATATAAAAAAAATTGGGACGCATAAACTGAAATTTAAAGAACAGGTATCGTAAGTGAAAATCAATAAATGTATTATTTGTTTTACCTCTCTTCCATTTGATGTTTATAAACTCATTACCTTTTTAAATTATCCCGCTTAAGAGGCACACTTTATTAAAAAAGTAAGTTACGTGTTGCCTGTAACATACGGAATATCTTTATGTAATACTTTGATTTTTTATTTCCCGGAAGATTTTCCACAATACTTTATAAAACACCAATGTGGTATAAATTAGAGTTACTATCATAGATTTTTTGCAGGATAGAAAAAACTTTTTTGTTTTTATAAGCTTACATATGTCGAAGGGCGCTCGTTTTGCCTTGTGAAAATCAAATCATGAAACCTCAGATTGAAAGTGAAAGCATGTAGTACATAAAAAACAAGAAATATTTATGTAGTGTTTGATATTTATTTTGTGTATCCTGTTTCGATTCTGTTTGCAAACTAAAAATCAGTTGCATTTTACCACTTTCTTATTCATACATTCAATTTGTAAGAACTTTTTTTTCAAAATGAAATAAAAAATCATTTTCTCTAGTCATTTTTACCTTCCAACCTACATATACAGTGTGTCAACTTAAAAACTTACAATACCCTATATCTCAAGAATAAATGATGATATAAAAAAATTCTAAAAACCGTTTCTTGGGTAGAAAGGGGGAACCCCAATCAACCCCCTACGCCTCACCTACCCCAACTAAAAAAAATTAGATACCGAACCCCTGCTTGTAATACATCATTGCAAAGCCTGTAAAAAATTCTATCCTGTGGTATAAATAAAAATTATACAGGGTGTATTATATTATTTCACTCATTTTTATAAATGAACACAAATCTCTTTTCAGAAATAACACTATAATATTTTATTTCAAAAAAGCACATCAATATTCACTAAAAGGTTTTGTTGAACTACAAATTTGGTAAAATATTAATTAATGAAGCAAATGTTCAAAGTGGGTTCCGTTATTTTGTAAACAATAATACAGCCTGTTTTCAAATTCTTGACGAACTTTGGTAATGTTGTTCTGGTAATAGCCCGACATGCTTAAGTAGTTCATTCCCGCAACTCCTGAAGTGACTGAGTGTTATTGTTTTTAAAATATTTAAATATTTGATTGGATTAATATTAATACACCCTCTATAACTTTTATTTATACCAACTGGACAGCATATTGTACAGGCTTTCCAATGATGTATTACAAGTAGGGGCTCGCTATTTAAATTTTTTTAGTTAGGGTTGGTGGACATCATCATTTATTCATGAGATAGCCTATTGTAAGTTTTTAAATTGACACACCGTATATATATATATATATATATATATATATATATATATATATATATATATATATATATATATATATATATATATATATAGAGTGACCCATGAGTTTTTGGCCAGTATATATCTCGAAAACTATCTGAACTACAATATTGAAATTTGGTAATTATAATCAGTCATTTTAAGCAAGCAGCCACTTTGTTGCAACGTCACATTTAGGGTCACGTGGTATAATTTTCAAAATTTTTAATGGGACACCCTGTATATTTTTCCACTTCTGTAAAGGTAATTCTTATGCTAACTCGGCGATATCTATTTGTCTTTTGTTTTTTGGTTTTGTAGGTAATAACATTTGTATTGATTTAACACCCTCTGTATAGCAGATTTACTTATTTCTAATTCTTAAGTTGAAATGTGGGGATTGACTTGGATATAAGGAAGAACATTAATAACATTACCTAGCACGTCTGCCGTTTCTTCCACATTCTCCATAAATGATCAGCATATCGACATATTCGTCCTAAGTGAACTGTAAAGGCATAATAAGTGTTAAGTCAAATAACATCTAGTAACAATAATACAGTGAACGATTGTTTACTAACACTGACAGATTTTGACAACTACAAAATCTGTTCCGTTGGTATGGCACGTTTTTCGCTTTTATGCACTCGTTTTTGAATTAAAAAACCTTCACAAAACTTGTTTATCACTGCTAAGTACCTACAAAACCGAAAAACAAAAGACACATAGATATCGACGAATTAGCATAAGAGTAACCTTTACAAGAGTGGAAAAATATACAGAGTGTCCCATTAAAATTTTGAAAATGATACCACGTGACCCGACATGCGACTTTGCAATGGCTCCTTCCCTAAAATGGGTAATACTACCCACTATTTATAATTACCAAATTTCAATATCATAGATTAGATATATACTGGCCAAAACCTCACGGGCCACTGTATATATATATATATATATATATATATATATATATATATATATATATATATATATATATATATATATATATATATATATATGCAATCGACTTTTTTCGCTATTAGCTTATTTTACACCTTTTGGCTAAGTTTCGCCAAGATCATGTCAGGATGTCTGTGTGTGTCTGAGTATACATCTGTGTGTATATTAGTATCCACTATAACTCGAGAACGAAGATTTCCTGCGTACTTAAAATTTTGTATCTGTGCTTGTTTTAATTTGGCTTAGAGCTGGTTAGAATTTTGGAGAAATCCAGCGGCGGGGAGAGGGGTTTATTAGGGTCAGTTTTTGGTTTTTATCAAATATTTCTAAAACAACTGCATATTTCAAAGATATAAAATATCTGGATGTAGACCTTAAACATATCGATTAATTATATTCTATGCAATTTTTTGATATGACGCGTAATTTAGCGGCAAAATATTCCTAAGGTAGAATGTAAGTGTTACTTAAATTTTTTTCATTATCTGCATAACGATTCATTTTATAAGAAAAAGTTAAAGTTAAATAAATATGATTGAAAATGCTGAAGCTGTATTATTGATATTTTTATAGAAGCGACTTTGGAATTTTTCTTAACATGTATTTATGTTTATTAATCTCTATCTGACATGAAGTTTTAGTCATTCTGACCTAGATTATTGTTTTTGTTTTTACAATGTTGCCTGTTTTCATTATGAACGTATATAAACAGGTTGCATAGTTGTTCTAAAAAAATTGAAATAAATAGTATTATATATTACAATCCTTGTAAAATAGTTTTTACTGGTGATAAGGTGAGGATGACTGGCGAGCCGTTAGGCGAGCCTGCACATCCTTGAGAGCCAGTAAAAACGATTACCTGGCGTGTCACGTATAATATTTTATTTGTTTTTCATTTGCAAATAAACCAAAAACTCATAATTTAATTTTCCCTTCCTTTCATAACAATCATTATATTTTCTAAAATGTCTCGTTACCTTTGAAATCATAGTCTGACAGCGGCACTTATCGTTTATTTTACTATTTAATATTTTGCTAATACAATGTGAACAAGGTACGGTCGCTTCTAACTTGTAAAAAATCAACAACTTTCGACTCTAACCTGTAAATTTCTTAACTAGTAGCTAACTTGTTAAGATTGACTTTCAACGGCAATAAGCTGACTTGATCAATTGACATTTATAAATGAGTAACAAATAAAATTATTTCATTTGTCTATTACCATCTGTCTGTCATGAAGTTTTAAAGGTCTGTTTGACATAGAATATTGTTTTTGCCTGTTTTCTTAATAAAAGTGGTTACATAATTATTCTAAAAAAAATGTTATTAAAGTGATTAATTTCTTTTAATTTCCATTTTGTAGGTGGGAAGGTAGTGCGGTGTTTCACACCAGATATTTCATTTAAGTAACTTGCATTTTATGTTGTACCTTCAAGCAAAGTTTGGTAACGTTATCCCTTTAATGTGTTAAATTAATCAACATGCCATAAATCCGCTTTTTATATAAATGAGGTGTGTGTTAAAGTTGCAGTTTACTTACTCTCTCGATTGTACTTTGGTTGTAACGCTCTATTTCAATTCTTGTAGAGTGTATTACCTCCTTTACTTCCGTTTACGCACTTTAATACTCAAGCTTATTTCTTCTAGTTGTATAACGGTTTATTGTGACACAAATTAAAGGAAGATACAAGTTGTATATTATGCTCTGAATTAAAACGTGTCACTTTGTTGATTTTAGAAAGGCAGAGTTCTGCAACATTACTGTGAACTTTTGAACGGGTCGCCAGATTTTGCTCAAATTTTGGTGGATTATATTAGTGCCAGTTTGAGATGTATACATAAAAAAAACAATATGCCCGACTTCTGGTTTCACCGGAAATGACGCAAAAGCTGAAAATTTAAATGGAACACCCTGTATATTTTTACATATTTGGATTCTAGGGCTTGAAATACATATGTCATCTGTCAAATGTCAACTTAGGCGCCATTTTAATTTTATTTTTTTAAATATTTTTTTAGTTTTAGATCATTATGACGTCATCTAAATTATAGATAATTGAAGTAAAATTACCCCCCAATATTATTTTTCCTAATAATTAATTTTCTTGTGAAGTTTGTTAACGATCAAATTTGAAAATTATGGTTTTTTAACAAAAACTCATTGTTCCCAATAGAAACATACATGGGCCCTCCCGGTATATTAAATAGCTTTTTCAAGTACTAGTAAAACGATATGCATAGTAATTTCCTTAGTTGCTAAATAAAACAGTAATTTTTAATTTTCTAATTATTATTAACATAACATGCTCCTGAAGCCGACTCTGTCAAAGTTAAATACCGTTTGAGTTGACATTTGGCAGATGAACTGTATGCATTTGAAGCCGTAGAATCCAAACATGTAAAAATGTACAGGTTGTTCCATTTAAATTTTCAGCTTTTGTCATTTCCGGTGAAACCGGAAGTCGGCAATATTGTTTTTTGGTGTAGAAAAAATGCCAAACTGGCTCTAATATAACCCATAAAACTATATAATATATATATATATATATATATATATATATATATATATATATATATATATATATATATATATATATATATATATATATATATATATATTTGTAACAGTCTTGACAGTAGTAATATACATGAGCTTTACATAGGTATTTTGAGCAATTACAACATACCGTATTAGTTTTACTATCATTTGAAGAGGGACAAAAGTTACATCTTTTACTCTTGGTTGTGGTTGACTGTTCCCTTCCTTCGACATTACTGGTTGAAGAAAGTGGCTTTATAACCATTTCAGCTGCAGGAGTACTTCGTGGGAGACGTTTTCTTTCTTGTAATAATGGAGTGATCAAGGAATTACCCAGTTCTTCAAGAAGTAGTCGCCGTTTTGTAAATTTTGCAGCATTCCAGGTTGGAGTTACTTCGCACCACAGAACATAAGCGTTGTAAGCTGAAACGTCCATGATATTGTAAAAGATAGTCATTGGCCATCTTTTAGTTTTCCGTCTGCATGTGTATGTTATTATTAAGTTGCCTAATGTGTCTATAGCACCTTTAGTTTTGTTGTAATCTGAAATCATAAACGGCCTTTTATGATCTTGGTTACACTCCGTTATCGTGGTGCATGGTGCTCATGAGCGTAACATTTCTATTCCGTTTTGGAATATAGGAAGCTCTCGACGTGTCCTTGCTAAAGTAAAATTTTGAAGAAAGAACTTCTTTCCTGTTGCAGACCAATGCGGCTGGCAATTCAGGCTTATTTTTGCGAATGGTGTCAAGCATAGTTATTTTTCCTTTCAATAGCATCTTCCCCAGATCGTATGGGGTAAAAAAATGATCACACGTTTCGTTGTGGCCCTTTACACCATAAGTAAGAGCTAGCACAACTCTTTTACCTCGACCTCTCTGTGGAGGTTCACATTCCCGGGGTAAACTTTCATGTTATGTGCATAAGAAGTTACAGAATCGTATAAAGACGAAATCTTACCTCCGTATTAAGCAGGTTTATTCGTGATGTACTGTCTAAAAGGACAACGGCCTCTAAAACGTACCAGTTGCTTATCTACTGTTACATTTTCGTGAAGATTGTAGAGCTTAGGTAGAATTAGCTTGACGTCGTTGTGCTCGAGTTTTTTTTTATCGTCAAAGCGAATTATTCGTGCAATTACATGAAGTCATTGTAGGGACATCGTTGCTCTGAATATTGGACGACCTACATTTCCATCCCAGACTGGATGTTGCCTCTCCCTGAGATTTATACACTCCAGTTAGAAACAATAGATCAAAATATGCATGTAGTTCAATTAATGTTAGTTCTTAAAACGCGTCGCCATAAAGTCTTTTGTCTTCTAAATTTGACATTTTCAAAATTAGGTTTACAATTTTGGGTGTGAAATATAAGAAGTACGCGGATTTTATATCAATTATTCGCTACGTAGCATACCTTGTTGGCCCAGGAATCAACAAAATAACATTTGCTGCTGTTAATCTTCCCGATTGATGTGTCTTTTCATTCCATACTATACTGCCATCTTTTGAAGTTACGTGATTATCTGTATCAGCTTCATCTGAAATCGTAGATTCCAGTTCATCATCCGACTCGCTATTATATATCTCGGTTTCGGCCAAATGGTCTTCTTCCGCATGAGAATCACTATCAGAAACACACAAAAGTTTCTCAAGCTCACTATCCGTAAGCACTCTCACTATAAATTTTCATTAGAGCATAGAATAAAGTTTGATATTTACTACGAAAGTAACACAAAGATCCCCACTGGCTGCATTTATACGCGGAGCCACAGACAAGTGTCAACAGGAATAAACTTGTTTACCGATAAGCAAATAACGCATGCAATATCCGCAATATTACACAATAATGTGGCAATATTATGTAAGTTATTTATATTTATGAAAATAAAACAAAACTAATAATATACATTCGTCTAATTTGAACCACTCAAATCACCGGATCTTATAGACCCAAACACAGTGAGTGTAACAAATGCATTAAAAAATCTAATTATAATTTTCTAATATCAATAGGTACACCGTTATTAGAGTAATGAAATAAAAGTCATGCAGTGGTAACGAAATATTTAAATAAATTAACGAATTATGTACATTAGAAGAACGCGATAGAGTCATATTGACCCGAACGCAATAGGAGGGTTAAAGAAAATTGAACAGTTTTACGTTTATTTCCAAAATAAAATTTCATCATATCCATCACACCATTATTTTACGAGGAAACCATAGTTTGCCTTTTATATTTACTTACCTTACTCCATTTTTCTCCTTAATTTCCTGTTTGCAATCCTCTTTCTCTTCCACTAGATTCATGCACTCATTGTGCACTTCTGTTTATTTCAAAAGTCCTTATCTTTCATTTGATATTCGCCATTTCTGCGATTATTGCATTCAACCTCCTTTTCGATGTCTTTCTGGTCCAGTCTCACTCGTAGCATTACCCGCATATATGCTTCGTAAATCGTTCCTCTTGATTCTTTCAATGTTAGGAATCCAGCAAAGCGTACTTCTGCCATACAGATTGTTTTTTCCACGCCACACTCAGTCATTGTCCACTCATGCCTCACTCTATCCTTTGACATTTTACCGCACACATTCTGCAAAAACCTTACCTCCACCGTATACATTTTATTTTCGTGTTCTTTCTGACGCAAGTATAATTTTTGTATAGTACTGACGGGACAAAAACGCAATTTTATAGCATCTACAGTTATCGCCCTACCCAAATACACAAACTTATTAACTTTTTCTAATATCTCACCATTCTATTTACTCACATTTACCTTTAGATCCATACTCTAACAAACTTCATCAAGCTTTGTCAGTATTGTTTACAGTTCCGTCGGATCTTGGCTAGTATCAACGTACACGAGGACTCGTACATTCTCGTCACTAATCATCAAGCTATTTCCAGTAGTACATACTTGCCTAAAACATTATTCATAAATACACTAAACAGGTACGGTGATATCACGCAACTTTGTCTAACACCTTCACTATTTTAAAATATTCACTGAGGCCCTCTCTCACACTGACACATTTCAGGTTAGTGCCATATACTGCTGCCATTCGCTTCACAAGATATTTACTCACTCCAAACTCATTTAAAATGTTCCAGCACTTCTTCCTAACACAAAGCCACTTTGCACATCCTAAATTTTACTCTGTATTATTGCACGTAACAAACTTATACTTTTATAGTTTTTACAATCCCTCTCACTCCCATTCCGCACTTATATAGCGGAATAAAAACCATATTTTTTCAATCAATTAGTACATTTCCACGTTAAATACATGCATTAAATATTTCACACAATCCTTCCTCAACCTTTGCACATCCATATTTTAGCCTTTCACCAGAATCCACACCTGCAGCTTTACCATTATTCAATTTTTGTAAACCTCGTTCAACCCAATGCCGACCTTCGTTCCTTATTCCCTCTACATTCCCCATATTTAACGCTTAAGTCAGCTTTATTTCACTTCCGTACAATTTTTAAAAATATTTTTTAACATTACCTCAGTTCGCATTCTGCATTGCACCGCGTTTTTAATTGCTTACCTACTTCCAGGAAAGGTTCTTATTTCTCTTAAAATCGTTCCAAATTTTCTCGCTTTGTGAAGTCGCCAATTCTTCTTTACTCGACGTTACCGCCTTGTTAACCTCTTTTATCTCAAAATTAACACTTCATATGACCGAGTTTCCTCCGTTTTACTTAATACAGAAATGATTACCAACGAACTGCCCGTCTTTTTACTTATATTCTCCCCTTTTTACAGATTTTCTCGACCAAGTGCTCTTTTTCTGTCTATACGGTCATATATCTGTGTAGCATAATTGACAACAGTTTTTTTAAGCATATCCACGTACCTACAATGTCACCCTTCTTTATTTGTTTGTTCCATATCATTTGATGCATATTCAAACATCTCATCTCATTCTCACATTGTCAGCTACATATTTTCATGCATTAATTCGGGACGTTCATACTACGTCCAATTTCTTTCTCTATATCCACTTTTCTCCTAAGCACACTCTATCTTAGGACAGTCATGCTTTCAGATTCACTTTTCTCCCATGAGTACATATAAACACTTCTAAACCATTATAATATACAAACATATTTCTTTCTACACAAATATTTGCGATCCGTTCCCCATCTACTCTTGAATTTCCAAAAATTCCTAGAACACGTTCCGTAATCACTGTAAACACACCCACCCATCCACTTCTACTAAAATCACGCTTTCACGGAACTTACGGATGTTCTATACGTTCTCCACACTGTGCATTCATCGTTGCGTAGCATTCAACAACAATCTTTCAATATTTCACTTTTACTAAAATCCGCATTACTAAAGGCGGGATACCAATTCATACTGTATAATAATGCAACGGTGCACCTCCCCACCCCAATAATTTTTATATCCTATTACAACCAACCCGGCCATAATACCCCATCAGATGAGCTATTAATTTACGCCTCCAGCCTCAATAATGCTGTTATCCTCGGTGATTTTAATGCCCGCCATACCCAGTTTGGTGACACCGCGACTAATGAAAACGGTAACAGGCTGTCATCTGCTCTGTTGCAGTTGCCATTGTTGCGAGTCGCCAACAAACATCCCACATTCTCTGGCCATTTAGGTGCCTCAATAATAGACCATATCATAGTATCCGAGTCCTTAGCCCACTATTTCGATCGTGAGTGCTTTGTAGGCACCACGATCACATCTGATCACATACCCCTACTGGTCAAAATTTCATTTTACTGGAATGTGTTCTCTGATCACATCTCCAATAACCTTCCCACACCCAATCTTCAAACGACCCAAGATCTCGAGAGAGCCATTAGAGACCTAACTTCCGTAATTGCAGAAGCGGTCGATACCTCTGTGCCACTAAAAAACATCGACATTTCCCACAAACCGCTCCCACAACACAGTGTGAACTGGATCAAAGAGAAAAGACTAATTTATCGTCAATTCCTGCGATCCAGGGATCCGGCTCTCAAGACCGAATATAATCGCCTAAACGCCTTGATCAGGCAAGAAACCAACAAACACTCCGAAGACTCCTGGTCCCAAATCACCTCCCAGCTAGATTATAGAAATGGCAAACTCTTCTGGCAACAGTTCGATAGACTGACCAGAAGGAAAGTTAACCCTAAATCACACCTAACCGACCTTCAGGACAACCTAATCTCCTCCGACCAAGGAAAGGCCGATTTCTTTGGTCACCACCTTCAAACCATTTTCCAATTCCCAGATGATCCCCAGTTTGATAACCACGTCAAGGCACCCCTCGAGGGTCGCCTTGAAGAATTCCGCAACCTTAACCTTCCTGAACCCCAACTCGATAACGAGAGTCCTTTTTACGCCCCCATTACGCCCGACCAGGTCCTCACATATTTCAAAAAAGTTAAAATTCAGCCCCAGGTCGTGATGGCCTAAATAGAAAGATCCTCAGGCACCTACCCGACCCAACCCTCCGTTTACTTTTCGAAATCTATAACAAATGCCTAACCCTATCGTATTTCCCGGCGGACTGGAAATCGGCTTCCACCGTCATGATACCAAAACCCCACGCTGACCTAACCTCACCCTCCTCCTATAGACCTATCTCCCTCCTGAGTTGCCTCGGAAAATGCTTCGAGCAGCTTCTAGCCAGGCGACTCAGGGAACACCTAGAATGTAATGACCTTCTTCCCAACAGCCAATTCGGCTTCCGTCCCAACCGAACGTGTCACGATCCCTTGTTGAAGCTGCTTACAGAAACCACCAGAGCATTCAACCACAAGCAATGCAATCTGGCTGTGTTTCTGGACATTAAGCAGGAATTTGACAGGGTCTGGGACGCCGGTCTCCTGCACAAGATCCGAAACCTAAACATTCCCGACCCTTTCACCAAACTCCTACTTTCGTATCTGACTGATCGATCAGTTCGGGTCAAAGTGGGGAAAACCTACTCAGATCCTTTCCAACCCACAGCAGGCGTACCGCAATATTCTGCCTTAGCCCCGATCCTCTACACTATCTTCGCTTCCGATATTCCCGAAGTCACCCAACCCGGAGTAGTCGTAGCACAGTTCGCAGATGACACCGCCTTCTGGACGGTTAATCGGAACAGTGAAACGCCCTCCCTCCTCATATCCAAAACCCTACGGTACTTCTCCAACTGGGCTAACCGGTGGAGAGTCTCAGTCATTCCTACCAAGACCCAAGCGATCCTATTCCGCCATCCTCATTACGCCGAAGATAAGTTCCCCAAGATTGCCTCCAAAAATGTGTCCCTCACTTTGAATCAAGAAAGACTCCCTCTCCAAGATAAAATGATCTACCTTGGAATCCTTTTCACCAGAACCCTCAATTGGCTCCCTGATGTTCAGAAAACCCTCAATAAGATTAGGAACCGCGCAAACCTACTGGGTGCGCTCCGGGGTAGAATCAGAGGTTGTCACCCCAAAACACTCATGCACACTTATAAAACCTACATCCGCCCTGTTATGGATTTCCGAGCTCCCATATCGCACAAAAGAATTTTCGGCGACACCGTCCCAACCAAAGAGATCTTCACCACCCCTTATAACCACCGATTTCCCCAATTCCCACGAAGGAAACCCAAATTAAAATTTAAACATCCTCCCGCTATCCTTGCTCAACTCCTCGACGAGGAGATAGAAGAATCCCTTGAAAACATCCCTTATACCCTACGCATCCCCACGTTTATTGGATGACGACCCTAGCAAGATACCAGCCAACGCAGATAAGCACACCAACCACACCACACACACCACATATAACACGCACACTTAACCCAGTAACACTCATTACTCAATTAAAGTATAATACACCTTTTCGCTCTTTCAGATACAAACATTTCAACTTCTGTTGCACAGTTATTATTTTTCACAACAAAAATTTCATAAGTCGATCAAAAAGTATTTTCCCTAGTCTGTAAATTTTGTTGAAACCTTATACTTGGATGTGTAAAAGATGTCGAAATACGAAGCGAACATCAATTAATGTGAACTATAGTTACGTTTACAAACGTTAGTCATCTAAATACGTGTAAGATAATTTTAATTCACTGAATATATTAATATATTGATAGAAATAATTGTTAAAGCTGGACAAGGTAGGAATCATTCTAGTGTCCCCCTCTTTCTGTTTTTTGAACGGATCAAATTAGAGATTTGAGACCTGATATAGTGTAATGGGTACATAAAAACTATGTTTTAGTGTAAAATTGACAGTTGTAAATTTCAATATAGCGACTAAACGGCATTTTGAATTAAAAATTAAATGGAAAAGACGCCTTGCGGTACCTCAGTTTGAACCTATAAGTGACTACTTCATAACCCTAGAATATTAAGTCAATATTTTTACAAAATACAAAATGTTAGTATTTTCAACTCTATGAAACAAAAACAATTAAAAATTATTATTAATTTTATTAAATCAATAAGTAAAAAGTTTACCTCGAGTGGGATCTGAACCTACAGCGTGTACTTTTCTACAGTACCGCTCAAACAAACTGATCTATCGAGACACTGAAAGTGAATTTAACAAATGTGTCAGAATATTAATTGTACGTTTCGTCCTATCTATATTATTTTCGTTCAGCTTTTGGTCCTAAGTAATGTTTATGGTTTTAATTAGTGTTCTTACAGTAGTTAATTATCGCCCATTAGAAGATAAAATTGAACCAGTTTTTCTTTATGGAACAACACATTTTTCACGAAGACAGAAAGAATTTTCAATGACCACTTTCCAGGTCTCCCTATTTGTAGGAAATAGGTAACTTATAGCTAAATTCGCAGGTCGTAAACATATTCCGGAAGAAAAACAAATTGAGATTATTCGAGAAATGGTTGCCAATCCCCAATAATCTACTGCACATGTTGCAGGTGTTTGTCAAGTTTATTATTCTACCGTGTGCCGAATTTTAAAAAGGAATAAATTTTACCCATAAAAGTAGCCCACGTAGAAGAGTAGAACTCTGCGAAAATATGATGGAAGGTGTAACGAAGCAATAATTTCTGTTACTAAAAGAAATGCCTTTTCTTATCGTTATCCGACCACATTCTATACATTTTCCGCAAACTCGCATTGTAAGCCACTTGGTTTACAATAATTAAAATTGTTTATTTTAATTTCCCTCAGTCTAGCTCACTCGGGTCTTGTACTAACAAGACGGGGTTGGGTTCGTTTAGATAGTTTTGGCTAGACACTGTTTACACTAAATAATTCTAATATAATGGTTTAAACGTATATTACCTATTTCTTACAGAGCCAAATATATGACTTAATACTACGGTAAAGTGAAAAAGAAACTAAAATAGGTACCGTAATGTAATATAGATAAACTTTCCTTGGGACGCCCGCTCGGGATGGACGCCTTTGGACGGTATGGGGACGACTCACTGGATCCGAAGGCGTTTCTGTGGAAATTTGGAATTAATATTACACTTATGTCTATTGGGTACTCGCATTATAACAAAAAATCCTAACAGTGATGACTTTTTATAATTTATTAAGAATTCTGAGGCCTGCCCTGTAAACGGGAGCTATTTTGTGATCTTTAAATGAACAAACTACAGGCGTACCGGATTCTGGTTGATTAATTGACGATTTATTTAATTAATATCGTAAAAAGTATCAACTTAAAAGAATAATTATCTTGGTATAGGAAGCGTTTACCTTCTGTATTAATCCGATTGAGCGTTTAATACGTACGACACATTTATTATAATTATCAGGAATAATTTTTAATATTGGATGTTAACTAAAATACGATAGGAAGGTGTTTTTGCATTAATTCGGTTTCGCGTTTAATACGTAAACTTTACTATTTCCACGAGATTTATGCTAATTGATTAAACGAAAAGTAACTAATATTATTATTTCCGGTGCATCTGAAATTATTCGCTATACAGGTACGATTATTTTACCGGATTTCTTTATTACGAAATATCATTCGAAGGACTCACGTTATGTGGACATCTATTGAATTGTAAACGGTTCGCGAGATGTTTGTTGCAATTAATTACGTAAACGAACAGCGGTTTCGTCTTTATATAGCTGGAGGAACACTAGGGTGATCTCTAAAGATGCGGCGTCTGGTATTAATATACATCCCGGTTAAGGGCTTTACTTGTTTTTATTGCTAATTTTGCAATTGGTGTTAGGCGTATTGGGGTCTCCCGGAAGGTGGTAGAATTAAAGCGATGACCTTTCTTCCCACCGGAGTAAATGAAAGATGACTACTGGGTGTCAAAGCCCGTAGTTACACCGTCCGATTTGTGTATTATGTAATGTTTGTTTGTGATGACTTCGGGATCTAAGCCCGTCGTAACATCGGCTGGTTGTTGTATTATGTAATGTGGAGCAACAAAACTTACGTGCTGTTAACCATAGAGTATATCAACCAGCAGCTCGGTTATATAAGGAAAATTCTCAGGGAACGGCGGCGGAGTATCTGATAAATGATGCACGACGTCAGAGATGAACCAACGCCGCGGTCGACAGATCGGCGGAACTAGGTAACGCGTTTCAGAGCGGCTGGCGAGCGGTCTGAGTATCTCCAAGTCTGAGTTTTCGCAATAAGCGATCAGGATTCTGGTCAGGATTTATCGCATAAAGCGATCAGGTTTCTGGTCAGGATTCACTTTATTCGGTAGCGTCGGTGGAACGGATCTACGAGCAAGCGGTCGGTGGAACAGCGCAACGCACAAGCAGGAAGTAGACTATGGACAGGATCGCGCACGAATAGCAAGTGGTCGCGGCAAATGCCCGACACACAAGGATCTTCTTTTTCCGGTAGCGCTTCTCGCGGTTCTATAGAGGATCCTCGATAGGCGGGACGGCTCCTGTGCATGGAAGCTAATGCGATGATTGGTTGATATACTGGCGTGATCTCTGACGTAAAAACATTCGATGTTTTTTTTAAATCTACGTCTAGTGGTGACAACCTGTTTAGCATTCGGGAGGTAATGGGTTCGATTCCCGTTACCGTCTACATTGTATGAGGTTTTTTCAGGTGGTTTTCCTCATACACATATAGCGGCATGGTCATTGCGTATATGCACACCATCTGCGGCTACTTAAGTGAATTATGGGGCAGTATTTTCCCCCTCAGAACCATAACTCCGTTCCTTCCGATCACATCCTGACCACACCCATCCTTAATCCCACCATGCATATACGTAATGTATGTATGTAGGGAATCCATGATTGTGGCTGAAGGAGCTCGGATAGCTCGAGAAGCCCGAGCTCCCCCTTGGGGAGGGAATGAAATATGGGGCCTTCACCCCTTCTCTAATTCTACGTCGGAGGGGATTATAAAATTAATTATTTGTTGATTTCTGCGAAATTAGATTAACACGGGATAATTAATAAATAATTAACTTGAACAATTTTTGGTAAAGAACGCTGACTCTTTACAGCATCATGGAGATACTTGATCGCTCGGTATATTTGTGTTTAATTTCAGAAATGATTGAATAAATTCTTACACAATAGCTTGATACAGTGTTATTAATTAAAGTGTAAGATGCAATAATCTTACTTTAAATGCTTGTAATTATAATTATATAAAATATTTTGAAACATTAATATAATAATTTTCCATGTTAAAAAATAAGGTTCATAAATTCATAATCAAACACGCCAAACGCGATATCTTTTCTTAGGAAAAATTATAAGATACATTGTGAGTGCTTATCGGCAAAGTGTGTTTTACCGACCCGTTTGGGTAAGCTTAAGTAATTTAATTAATTTAATTACATTTACACCGTAATTTTTAGTGTGAATGTTTGAGTGCGAATGCACAATTTATAGGTAGTCGACTGGTTGATTTGATTTTCTTAATGCGTTGGCGTTAAATAATCCGGGTTGAATTAAAATTGTTTTGTGATTAACCGAAAAACAAAAAAAAAAGGATAGCGGTACATCCTAATCAGTTGATACCGCGACTAACACGATTGTATGCGTTTTCTGATATTAAGGAATTGTGCAAATAGCGTTATTTTTGGATTACAATTTTCAGTACCTACTATTACAACCGATATTCAGACTAAATCTAAAAGTTAATTTGCCAATCCTCTAACTTGTATAGTCTTAGGATACAACTTCGGGGCGTTATTTTAATTAATTTTACTACTTTAGTGAAAGTAAACTGAATAGAAAGATATTTCTGCCTAAACTAAAGCGATCAAATCTACAGACCTTATCGTCTAGCAATTATTTTATTTTCTTTAAAATCACCATTTGAATAACACTTTCGGGTTATGTGCTTTTAGTGTTCTTTTGTAAGAGCATTAATTTAGATCAAGTAACAATTACTCAACACAATTTAGTTCAAATTGTTTTATTTCTTCCCTGGACGGCCGTATAAAGTGTCCATCTACAACTGGCACTAGCTGTTTGCTATAATGCCACCGTTGATTTTTTTATTACCGACTTACTTGTAATTTTATTGCACCAATTACGTTTAATTAATTGTCCTGGGATCACTAGCCCAATTTTTCCGTCGGCATATTTCTGCATTTTCCGGTGGTTCAACCCAAATAAGTTTATAGGCGAATTAGAATTTAAATTTATAGTTCGATTGGTGCGCTAAATTAATTCCCAACAAACCGTAGTAGATTAGTTCAGAATTACTGATACAAGTTATCTTTTTATGACCATTTTTTTATTAGCACCCTTGGAAACCGTTTTATATATTTTGGTTTCATCATTTCTAATCACTGAAATTATTATTTTGTGCGTTTTGACTTCAGTAAGTTTTTTACCACGACAGCAAATTGTTTCTTACCGAAAGTCACGATCTTCGTTGATTTATTTGTTTAGCTAACTATTTTGTGGTCACACTTACAAAGTAAGCAACCCACAACTATGTGATTATGAGCGTTTGCACAAATATAATTTTTTTTATAATTTATTTGATTACATTTTCTAATTAGGATTCGTTTTCTTTTGTTTGAGAGTATTTCCCCATATTGTCCGCCGATTTAGACACATAAGATTTCTTTTATTAATTTTACTTTTTTTACTTGTTACGAATTTAATTTAAGTTTTCTGCCACCGTTGGCTAAACATAAGTATAATCCAAGAATTTAATTTTGGATTATTATTCTAACCACTGGAATTGTTCATTTTGTTTCGCTTAATATAATTTTAAGCTTGGTTAGCTGACCGTGGTTCAACATTACTTAGAACGTATTATATATATATATATATATATATAATATATATATATATATATATATATATATATATATTATATATATATATATATATATATATATATATATATATATATATTTCTAAAGTCCATCAGGAAACTGGAGAGATTCTACGAGCTAAAATAATAGCAGTTTGTAAGGAAATTTTTTATTGTCATTTGTTTGCAAGTTGTTAAAGACCGATTTTTAAATTTATATATATATATATATATATATATATATATATATATATATATATATATATATATATATATATGTTCTAAAAGTCCATCAGGAAACTCGGGAGGAGATTCTACGAGCTAAAATAATAGCAGTTTGTAAGGAAATTTTTTTTCGGATTGTCATTTGTTTGCAAGTTGTTAAAGACCGATTTTTTTAAATTTTCTTTTTAAATAACTTCTGCAGTTCAAGGTCGATTAGTCTCTCATTTGACATATTTACTAGATCAAGTTCTATTGGAGCAGTAATAAAAAACTTCCAATATGCGCCGTTAGAGGACGCTTTACATAAAACTCAGAATTTGTCTTGTTGATAACTTTTTTCTCTTTCCAAACATCGCAAAAATATGAACATTATTATAAAGAGAAACAATATTAGAAACAATTATGTGCTCTTTATTCAAGCCGATAAATGCAATCGTTTAGTCAGAAAAGTAACTTATAATCCCTATGTTATGTGTGTAGTATTTTCTCTTGTATTGGTGTTTATGTATTTGTATTTAGTTTTTGTTTTCAGTTTGTCCTGTAATTGGTACTTGTTTCTGTTGGACAAATAAAATGTATTATTATTATTATTATAAAATAGGAGAATCTGTCCTACTTTGTTCATGTAATTCCACTATCTAACGCTATCTCTTTGTAAAACCAGATTCGTTAAGAAATAGAATTAAAAAATTGGTCTTTGACAAGCCGTAACTTGCAAACGAATGACAATCCTAAAAAAAATTTCCTTACAAACTGCTATTATTTTAGCTCGTAGAATCTCCTCCCGGAGTTTCCTGATGGACTTTTAGAACACCCTGTATGTATATATATATATATATATATATATATATATATATATAATTTTTTTTCCTGCTTTAGTAATCTGTAGCCCGTTTAGACAAACACGATTTGTTTTGTATTTTTTTTTGTTACAGGAATTTTTCTTACAGAGGGTCTATTACGAGTATTTTATTTTTGTCCTATAAATATTAATTTAGCTAATTCCCGCGATAACAATTGTTTTTCTCAAACTGAGACCAAGAGTTTGATCTATTTTTTTTTTCGTTTGACGAATCGTTTTGTTGTCTAATTTCGAACTTGTAAGATTATTTTTTTTTTTACTATTTATCCGACATAGAAAACATTTGCTTCCGACCTCCGTATCAAGAGTTATGTATTCTTTTGTAAATGAATTATTTTTGAATTCATACTATCGAAACTGCGCATTTCTGACTCAACATCGACACAAGTCTTAAATACCGGCACCGTTTTAAATGTTCAGAAACCCTGGTAGACCGACGTCTTCACTAACGCTACTTGGACCGCTTTTACCCCTTTTTAATCCCCCGCGAAGAGGAATCTAGGCCTCTATGTCACCGTTTATCTAGATTGGCACTCGAATAACCCGATTATACCGCGATAGTCCAACCGCAGTTGACCGCCCCGCTCCTCTTAAATAATTCTACTAAAAGCGTTATAACAAACTTCTAAGGCATCCTACATATCTTCACAATATCTGTTTTAGGGACGAATGTACATTTTTTTAATGGTAATGTCCAAAATTTTCGGTGCTGGAGTGATACAAACCCTCATATTTTTCGGTAGAACCACACCCAGTGTGCACAGAAAATTAATGTTTAGTCAGGCATATGGGGAAATCATATCGTTGAACCTCTATTCATTGAACAAAACTTAACTGGAGAATTGTATCTGGGTGCATTGAAAAATGCTATCAATTCAATTAAGTGAATTAATTGCTTTTTGATATGAGCAGTGGCTATAAGCCAAAGAAGCCGTGGCTTCCTAACCTTCAGGGGGCGCGAAATTTTTAAGGCACAAAACAAATTTGAGGTGAAAAATTGTTGAATATATAATAAAACTAAATAGAATCTCGGCACATTTTCTGAACAGACGAAAAAAGCATCGGGCTCGTTATTTAGGTAGAAGAGTCCCTAAACTGTAGTTTACCGCATATGACAGCATCATATTGCTCCGCACGTTTAGCGCACCGGCACGTAGCGCGTTCACGTCCTCGTGCGTGCGTCCTCGGTTACTTCACTCAGTGCAATGTGGATTGTGCTGTGCGGCAGTGCCGTTGATTATTTTAGTCATCAATATGACCTGACGAAAAGACAGAATGATTCTGTCTTTTGTGAATGACGTTTTTTTTTAGTTTATCTCCCTGCTTATAGTATTGTTTAATTCGCATTACAACGTAATATAGTTTTACAAAATTCTCGCGATTTACATCACAAGGAAAATAAACCGTACAATGAGAGTTTAAAAATATCATAACAATCCTAAGACAGCTCATCTTTCATGAAACGGACTTTAGCTGTATTTATTACATAAGCTTTATATATTTCTGATGATATTGAGCACAATAAATAGGTGGCTACGTATACCTACCTCAAGGTATATCTTATGGTAAGCTTGCAATAAATCTATTATCTACCTAACCCATTCCTAATTTGCTTTACTTAAATTTAGAAATATCATTTATCCACTCATTTCATATAAATGTGTTTCCACTGAACGAATAATGCCCTCTGAAATGCGGTTCACATACCACATAGTTTTCATTTAAGTATCTATCATCTCGCGGTATTGTCCGCTGCCAGTGTGATATATTTTTTTTTTGTAAACACGGATAGTTTCTTTTTGCAACATTCATAACCTAAACATGCCGCCTTTGTCTAACGCCCATTTCGCTATTAAGGTGCTGCTACGCAAGGCTACAGAGAGCCGCTTCGTTCTACCTTCCTATCCTATGTCGTGATTGCAAGTTTGTATACTAATACCAAAGATTCCTTTACAATTATATCGTGATTCTAATTTTCTGACCCCCTTAACGATATAACATTTTTCCAGACCGCTGATGTGAGTCTGAGTGAAGATCTACATTATCCCACTAATTGAGTCATAAACCAAAATCGAGGAGATAAACTTGCAACCCACGGAATTGTACAAAATGTTGATAATAATGACACGTTCTTATCCTGATAGAAAGAGACACTTTTCGAAGACGCTATTTTATCGCACATTATCCAGTGGAGAAAAAGTGAAACGTCCGTGGCTAGTATATTCACTATCAACGGAAAACGTATATTGTAGTGTATGTAAATTATTCAATGACACATCCCAGTTTGCTACTACTGGGTTCAGCGATTGGAAGAACAAAACAATGAGCATAAAAAATTAATCAGTCTTTTTCTGAAAAGCTTTGAGATAACTGCGAGAATAGATACACAGGTGATAAACGCTTTCAATGGACAAGTCCAGTATTGGCAAAATGTTCTTCGTCGAGTGGTCGAAGTATGGCATTACGAGGACACATAGACACGTTTGGTTCTTTGAGAAATGACAATTTTCAACGGAGTTGCTGGCAAAATTTGATCCATTCCTATCGGATCACTTCACTCGATTTTGAAATTCTGATAAAGGCGTTCCTTCATACCTATTACATGCAGTGGCCGATGAGTTAATCCAACAGGTAGGTGATCAAATGATAGAGAAAATCATTGATGAAATCAAAGGCGCAAAATACTACTCCATCATTGTTGACTGATATAGGACATGTTGATTATTATCTGTAATAATTCGACATGTTCAGCAAAATGGCGATCCTGTTGGGCGTTTTATTGGATTCGTTCCAAATTATGCTCACAAATCAGAGGATTTATTTGAAATAATTTCGGAAGAAATCGAAACTATGGGCACTAACATAAAAAACTGTCGTGGTCAAAGCTATGACAACTCAGCTAATATGTCGAGCTGATAGTCAGAATAACATGTGCTCTTAAAAGCAGTAAATCCACTCGCTACGTTCATACCATGTGCTGTTCATTCACTGAATCTCGTAGGAACATCATCAGTAGATTTCTGTGAAATATCAATCACCTTTTTCGGCTTAGTGCAAGAACTGTAACAATTTTTTCTCTTCCTCCGTATAGATGGGGGCATTTGAACATCAAACTAACGTTAAATGGTTTGAGTCGCACGAGATGGAGTGCACATTCATATTCATCTAGAGCTATTTATGTATCATATAAAGATATTATGGAGACAACCATTTCAGTTGCTGAAAACTGCAATTAAAAGGCGTCTACAAGAAATGAAGCTAGGAACTTAAGTTCCAAAAATGGAGGAACTAGAATTGGCTATAATGACTTGTTTTTGGAATAGAATGTTTAAGAGATTTAATTCAACAAACCTGAAACTGCAGGGCATGGATGTCGATATTGAGACGGTTGTTAAATTATATGATTCGCTGTATAGTTACATTGAAACACTACGAGAAGATTATAATGTTATGGAAGAAGAAGCGATGATTCTATGTGACGATTCCTACAAATTTGACGAAGGGCGGAAAAGAATTCGAAAAAGACGCTTTGGTGGGGAAAAATAAGAGGTTATACTTAGCGATGGAAGATCAAGATTTCGTTTTCGTTTCTTTGATAGACAAGCTGCTAAACGAATTATCTAAACCGCGCAAAACTTACATCCAATTTTACAACGATTTTGGATTTTTACAAACTTGAATGACGAAAGTTTAATAGAAAAATGTGATAATTTAGTTGCCACGTATAACATTGATATCGAAGATTCCCTCTATGATGAATTATTTCAGTTGAAACATTTGTCTGACATTGCAGGGTCAAGCCATTCGGAAATTTTAAGGTATTTGGGGAGCAATGAGACCATAAAAGCAATTGCTTGGCGAATTTTTATGACTCAAACAATAATGAACTGTAGTGCAGAGCGCTCATTCTCAGCGTTCAGAAGAATAACAAACTACTCAAGATCTTCCCTCTCAAATGCAAAACTTTCAGGACTGGCAATGATGGCAATAGAGAACCAAATTTTTAATGCCTTGAAATTTGAAGAAATTGTGTTCGCTGAGAAAAAATCACGTAAGAAACCGTTCATGTAAATTATATACACTCATGTTAAATTTTTATAACTCATGTTAATGTAGTATGTACAATATTGTTTAATACAATTTTTATATATTTTTTAATTTCTTAGTACCTTTAACTGTGGAACTAGTATTGTGATGCGTAAAGCAGGGGGTGGTTGTAGGGGCGCCAAAATTTTCAGAGCTTCCAGTATTGAATACCCTTAACACGCCTTTGGGTATAAACCTTTTCACAGCACAGTTTCTAGATGATTTAATAATTCTTTTGTTAGACATATCTGCACGAATAAAGTAGTATTTGTCTATGTAATTTTCCTTCTATTTGATATGATACAGTCAGTTGAACACATATTCATATGGTGAAGATAACAACAACCTTACACTCTTCTATACAGGATGCCCAAACGAGGAGGGGGTGGAAGATTGTACAAGGGCGAAAGAAGTCAGAGAAATGATTTTTGGACCACGGGTAGATATCAATAGGTACTACATTGTAAAAATATGTTTGATTATACATGGTGTTTCATGTTGTTGGAGCAAACTAAACTTATATATTTTTTACTGAAATACCCTGTATATTCATACATTTTTAGAAAGCCCATACCCTTTCATTTGATACCAAATTGTATGGGTCTATCTCCTTAGGTTTTAGAGATATTCAATAATTAATAATAAATAATTAAAAAGTGAGCCCACTTGCGGTCGCCACCACTGATTTGTTAGGCGACTGTTGTTTATTTTAAAATGATAAAAAATTTTTGTGGTCCTGTAGTATTCTGAAATTGACTTAATGAATTACTTTAAATTTAGCAGATTTTTTGATCAAAATTAATGCATAAAACACCCTTGCATCTACGCAAATTTAAATCAGTAAAATTTCTGAAGTACTCAATTTGATTATGTTCAGATCAACGATTTCATTTTTTACGTCTTTTTGTAAATGTAAATGTATAAAGATGGTCATGGAATTGTAGTTTCATTCTAATGAATTTTTTAATCAAGTTGTATTCATTTATAAAAGAAGCTTTGGCGTTTTTAAATATCTATCACTTAGAAAGTTTTGAGATACTCTTAATTCTACTGTAAAAATTCGAATCTTCAAAAGTATTTTTAATTTATTTTTTATCTATGGGCGTTACCAAATCCGTCTTAATATTGTAAATGTACTATACATTGTTTTCAGTAAATTAGGCCGGTAAAAATAACTGTAAATATGTATTATTTTTATATGAAATACTGTGTAATAAAATTAACAAAACGAAATGAAAAAGAAAAAAAAATTAAAAATCAATTTCTTCTTAAATGCTCGAATGTTCTTTCTTCAAATTGAATACATAGATTAACACGTCGCACAAATTTATTTTTCACTAACTCTAATGTCGGCCATGTGATATTTTGAAAAACATTTCTGATTCGTTCCTTCATATTTTCTGGTGTGGTTGGAACTTCTTTATACACATAATCTTTATGTAACCCCACAAAAATAAATCGAGTGGGGTCAGATCAGGTGACCTCGGTGGACAAGAAATGGGTTCTCTTCGACGTATCCATTGATGTCTCGATGGTAATGGGCGGGTGCACCATCATGACGAAACCACATATTTCCATAAACTGCTTCATTAATATTTTGAAGAAGGTTAGGTAGCAAAAATTTAGATACACCTTCCCCCACACATTTAGAGACCAGCGATTTTATTGGTCAACGTGCCTGATCCAATCAGGATTTTGAGTGCTATAATAATGCGTGTTATGTCCATTACCTTTGAAGCTAGCTTCGTCACTAAATAATATAGAATTGAGAAAATTGGGAACTTCTGTAATTCTTTGCAAAAACCAGTCGCAAAAGTTAATTCTTCGTTCAAAATTTTGACCATATAGTTGTTAATGAAGTTCTATATGATATCCATGGTATTTATGGGCATTTAGTATATTTTTCAGAAGTATTTACATGAGGATTTTCTTGCGTTGCAGGTAAACCTGTAAGTTGGTTTTCATCATTTGTCATTGGTTTATTAGCTACTTTGAAAGGCCTTAGGACGCGGCTTTTCTTCAGCATCGGGATATCTTCTGCATAAATTCTACTTGCATGTAAGCAATTTTTTGACATTCTCCAAGAAAAAGCATTAAAACCATTTCCCAAATATTTGGAGTCATTTTCAACGCTTTGAATAAATAAAAACACAAATTAGTTTTAAACTGAATAGAACCAATTGTTACAAACAACTCCTGTTTTTCAACGCAATATTGTCATGGCGCTCTTGTTTTTTAATTGAGAGTTTAAACATTAAGTCCAAATAATCTCTATCTGAACATAATCAAATTGAGTACTTTAAAAAGTTTACTAAGGACTGAGTTAAGTTTGCCTAGAAGCAAATTATGCATTAATTTTGTTGAAAAAGTGAATTAAATTACAATAATTCATTAAATCAATTTGTAATTGTTATATTAACTCTTGTCTTTACTGGTAAAATTTTTTTAGTACGAAACTACAATCTCATGACCAACTTAATACGTCTATTTTCAGTCTTTTTGCATTACAATCGCAATTTCATAAATAAACTGAAAATATTTTGAAAATTAGTAATTTTAGGTATAAGACATGCTTGATGAAAAAAAAAGAATATCAAACAACGCATAGGGTGACACGAACATCATGGGAGTGTCATTTAAAACAATTTAAAAAAAGTTGTTTTTACAATCAGTGACACGCCCTGTACATTATTTAAAAAAATCTGAAAATTAAAATATTTCAAAATACTACAGGCCACCAAAAATGTTTTTGTTCATTTTAAAATAAACAAAAGTCGCCTAACATATCAGTGGCGGCGACCGCAAACGGGAAATCTTTTTCGAAAAACAATTGCTCATCTCTTAAACCAAAGGAGATAGACCCATGCAATTTTGTATTAAATGAAAGCGTGTTTTATGGATTTTCCAAAAATGTAATAATATATAGGCTGTTCCATTTAAAAAGTATAAGTTTAGTTTGCTCCAATAACATGAAACACCCTGTATGATCCAAAATATTTTTAAAGCATAGTGCCTATTTATATCTACCCCTAATCCAAAAATCATTTCTCTAACTTATTTCATCTTTATACAATCTTCCACCCCCTCCTCGTTTGGTCACCCTGTATACGAGTTGTAGTGCACATTTTGATCTTGAAATCAAACCACTCGATCCTATAGTAAAATTTGATTATTCCTTTGTATTTGCCTTTATGTTTTAACATTATTCGTCACGACTTTGAATTATTTTTAAAACAAACTGGATATGTTTTCTACATTGCTAAAAAATTGTACAGAAATCTGTAATTGTTGAATTAGGACTACATAGTGTAGAATTGAAATAAAAACGAGTATACTCGTATAAGTATCAGAGTATGGAAAAACTGGACGCTGATATTGTTAATTTTAGGTAATTAAAAACTCATTAGTATATATTTTTTTTATTATATGAAAGCAATTTACTGAACGATATATTTTCAGTTTCATAAATTTCAAATAAAAGTGTATACTCTAAATCAACTAAACATTAGTGGCAAAAAAGCTACGCAATCCATTCCTCTATTTCCCTAACGAAGCCATACTTTATATTTTTTACGGACCAAAAAGCAAAGGATCCTTTTTAGTTGAAGTCGTTATTTTCTACTTCATTTTCTATTGGTATTCTTTAACTTCTAGTATAACCAAATAAAATTTAGTATTGTATTTCGAGAATATTGAACTATTTACGTTCGGTAAAGTAATTTCTTTGCCAGAGAAATCAAAAATTAATATTATTTCTGATGCTTTCGGGTTAAACAAAACTATCAAAATATATTAGCTTACCTAACACAAAATCTGCCCGTAATTCGTTAGTGTGGCAAAAAAAATCAAGATAAATGTTTAAGTCGTCCTGCCTCTACAGTAAGATATATTATTGAATAAAATAACCCAACATATATTTATATAATGATTGTCATTTTCAGTTATGTGAATAATAGAAGTATAATTAAAACAGACAGGCGGTAGTATCACGAATTATTTTTACTCTTTAATATTGTATAATAACGTTTGAAAGTAGTTCCACTCTTTCTTTAAGAACATGTGCCGACATTCATGAATTATTAATTTAATGATTTGTAATGATGTAAGTTGTAAATAACCGACTTAAGAACATTTTTGTGTGGTCACTGTCTTGGATGTCCACTTACAATAGATTTTTTTTAATTTGTGTTACGGAGTCTCTGAACTTAACTAACAATACTGATCAGGTGCATCTTCTGTAATAATAGCACAGGTCTTCATTGGTAAATTCGAAAAATACTTGCCCGACTTGAGAACAAATTTAGTATTGCTTGGAAGCATCGCGGGCGGAATGCGAGGGGTGTTTCCTTAAAAGTAATACTAATTTTGTTCGAAGAGGAGGGAAAGGATTTGAATATACCGGGAAAGTCGAGTGGTATTCGATCAGATTATACCATTTCCTTCTACTAATAAACAATAAAATCTAGTACTAGAAACTGGTTTATTTATTGTCATTATAAACTGTACAATTATTATAATAGTATATTATGATACGAATTTTATAAGAAGGGTTTTCTGGTACGAACGGGTTTAGGGCACGACGAGAGTAGCGAGGTTATAATAAATAATATATAAATATAAGATAAAATGAGTATTTATTTCATTGTTTTATTATGTATACTAAAATGCATAAAAGCATATTTTAGTGCTTATTTTGACTGTTCGGTCGGTGCATATTTGCATGCATATTTTAGGCTTTTTTCAGTGCATACTTCCCGAGCTTTAATGATTACTATTCCAAAATGAATTTCTTAGGTCGTTACCACCTAAGAAAACTACACATAATAGATTTTTTGTAACGTACAGAAACGGTGGATGTATAAATAGCCCGATTGGAATTAATACCATGGGAAAGGTGTCCAGAAAAATAGCCGCATTCCTAACGCTACCACAATCACAACCCTTCACAGGACACTGCTTCCGAAGGTCTTGTGCAACCCAATTAACTAATCAAGTGGGAGACTTGTTGATGTTAAAGCGTCATGGAGGTTGGAAGTCATCTGCAGTGGCGGTAGGATATGTTGAGGCACACTAAAAAAGCAAAGGGAAGTTGCCGAAACGCTCGGACCCGAACATGAAGACATCAACTTACCAAGTTGTTCTCATATTTCCGAAATCAATTCTGGCACAACCACTATTGCAATAGGTAACAGCAGAGTTCAACAATATTTCCTCACTAAAACTCCAGCTCTCATAGGAGTGCATTTGACTTGAAAAG